>JAQIXX010007493.1:0-10748 GCA_034700605.1 Willowsia nigromaculata | reverse complement strand
GGCGGAAATCGCCAAAAACATCATTTTTTTCACCTTCAATACCACTTATCGTCGTCGAACAAAATCAATATCATCATTAATCGTATTTCATGATCTCGATTGATCATTATCATCATCATAACAATAAAAGCGGCGTCTCTATATCGTATTTACAGCGGTTTATTTACCTTGGACGAAACACAAATGTGGATAGCTTCCAGTCTCTCCAACTTCAAAAGTCCATAATCAGCAGTCTTATCAGTGAGTTTACTCTTGCTACACAGAGCATCCAGCTGGAACTTGCGCAGATCTATAAAAACATAATAATATGAACCCTTGTTATAAATAATTACTAATGAATAGGGAATCGAGAGTCGAAAAAAACAATTTTTAACCTTTCAAGTCTGCAAGACAAGCTCCTGCAATCCGCTCTTTAGGCTCATCTCCATCGAATTTCCATCCCGTGATCGCCTCATCATCCAGGTCACTCTGAGACATCACTCTCAAATGTCTAAGATCCGGCCACAGCTCACACAAAACGGACAACGACTTGTTGGTCACCACAGCCGACAAAGTCTTCAGATTTGGCATCCAATCCTTCATTGTTCTTAAACTCGCCTCGCTGAAATCATAATCAATGCGAAGAACTTCCAATGAGCTTGCCACCACCATGCTCATATCGCATTCTTGAACTGTCCGTTGGACCATATCATCCGAAAATGGGAGAATGTAAGTGCGGTGATTAGGATGAAACCAGCCAAACTGACTGATTTCCTTCTGCTGCATGATAACCTCCTCCCACTTCTCAATACAGTATCTGTTGATAATCAGTCGCTTCAGGTTTGGCATAAACCGGAGAAACTTGAAGCTTCGGACAACATTGCCCCAAAGGTGGAGTGACTCCAAAGATTCCAGGTTAATGTCGAATGGGAATGTGTCGTGGAAATTAGTATTGGACAGTGGAGGGCAAAACACTTTCAGTGTTTTCAGAGTACCCGAATGATGTTCCAAAAGGGGTTTCAGGGCTTGATGATTCAAGGACTGGTCGGGTTTCACCTCAACGCTGAGAGTGTGCAATGGGAACCTCACTTGGTTCAACAGACGAGAGATTGAAAACCAAGAGTAAAAAACTTTGGTGTGCATCAGGTCCAGAGTCTTTAAGCTGTACTTGGTGTAGTTTGATTGAATTCGTTGTTTTCGGAGAAACACGAGCAGATCCAATATTGAGTCATCGTAGGTGGCAGAAGTGTGCACGCTATTTCGAATTTGCAAATCCTAAAATAAAAGATATATATAGGTATTTACATAAATCTAGTCATAATTAATTGAAATTCCAGATGTGTGCATACTTCTAAATAAGGAAGCCTCCCAATAAGCCTCCTTAGCTTGACTGGGATTCCTCCATAAATTCTCAAGCTTTTCAGATTCTGATGATCGTCCAACAGTCTTTCTTTCATTGTCCGCATTCGCTCCACCGCCTTCTGTCTCTGTGCGTAAGGAGATTCCGATGATAAAGAGGGCAAGGTGACCTTTCCTGTGTCAGTGATCTCGAGTGCCTTCAGATTCGGAAGCTTTTCAAGGAGCAACTGTTCGAAAGCCATGTACTGTCCAGTAGGGAAGAAGCATCGATTGAAGTGAAGGTACTCCATTAGTGGTCCCACCCCATCCCAAAAGCGTTTACACTCGGAACCCTCCTTGTCACAGATATTCATATCAATCGTAAGCTCCGTAAATGCGTACTTTGTGTATGGTTGGATTGCCAACTGATATGGGTCATCGGGGTCCTCAAACCGCTTCAAAAATTCCCCCACAGATATGCCTCCTTTGGGTTTCATTCGGAAAACCTCAGTCTCCTCAGTCAACCGCAAGATGAATTTGCTACGCCAAAGATCAAACGTCACATCATACCAGCATTTGCACACTTGACGAAGAATTTTGAAGTCCTCAAGGTCAGGCTCGTAGTAGCTGATCACCTTCATCAACAACTGTAAAAATTCAAAGGAAAATAAATAATCAATTAAAAATTCACTTCAATTTGAGGTTGGAGGTCAATCAGGAGTAAATATTCAACTTAATTACCATCGGATTAAGCATCGGATGCTCATCCTTGAATAGCCGACTGTGAGGATTCACTACTAGTGCCGGTTCCTCGTCTCCAGCAGGGTCGACGCTAGCCTCAACTTTGACTTTAGCATCCTCAACCACTGAAAACGACGTGGACGGCTTTGGTTCCTCCACTCCAGCCGTTTCAGATGATAATTCCTCAATTTTCAACTTCTTCAAAGCGTTTTTGGCAGCAACACTGCCGCCCCTTTTTGTCTTCCCCATCAAGTTCTTCTTATCAATATTCACCAAAATACTACCAAACTTTAATTACTAAAACTGTTAATTAGTTTTTAAGAAAGAACAGCCCAAAGAGAATCTTGTCACAAATCACTCGCAATCGATGCAATACAAATGAAATGACCATATACCAAAACAACATCTCTTCTGCCAGCTGCTGTCAACAGTGGAACGCCGTATGCATTAGAGGATACACCTTACCTCAACATCCATACCTACCTACACAGAAAAGCCAAGCGAACGCAACGGTTCGGTCTTCGGTGGATGAAGAGGAGAAGAATGCGAGTAAATAATTTCCGAATGAATAGATAATGTATGAATGCGAATCCCGAGAAAAAATTTATTAAAATACTCTCCTCCCTTAAACAGCATTAAATGATAATCTACATAACAAACACAAGTTAATCAGTAATTTACATATGATCACTGTACAGTAAAAGAAATGATAACGATAAGTTACATAAACTTTTTTACAGGAATCTTAAAATCTTAGTAGTAATCTAATTAATTAGGTACTATAATTTATGCATAGAGTAATCAATATTTGTGGCTACCCCTCTCAGTATAAAGAACTTGAGACTTTCTCTAGCTGCAGCGGATTTTTTAAAGCACTATATACTATTATGCGACATCAATGTACATTTTTCAAACTTTATGCTACAATCTTTAACTTTGTGTGGGAGAATTTCGCATTTATAACATCATAAAATTAATCTTCACTTTAAACATATGCAGCTCCTGCTTCCTCCGCGCCGACAATCTGTTGGAAAGCAAATAATACCGGTAGGAACGCCGGTAAAGGGGGTAAAGGATGATGATTATCTCCCAAGTCAGGTCCCTCCTCATCGCTGTCGCTCAAAAACTCTGTGTGCGCACTATCATCATCTTCTCCATTGTCGCTGTCATCGTCGCTCAGGATCATCTCAGCTTCAATGTTCTCCTCCTCCTCTCCACTGGCATTCGACCGAACCAAAAATCTCTTTCGGAGGCAGCACTCATAATCTGCGTGAGGTCCTACCCCGCTATTACGAATCAGCCGAACACAAGGAATTTGATTCTTTAGTGAGCTCTCAGCTTCCTCGCTCATCTGCTCGGAAACGCATATTTTCAGGGTCACCAAGCTTGGGATCTTCAAGAATCCATTGTAAACCGAGTTGTCAGCTAGCTTCGCCTCGTCACAGTAGGCGTCAAGTGTAAACACATTCAAATCTGCAATCACAAACAAATATTATGCGTTTATTAGGATATCGCCATATTGTAAATAAATAATGTATTTGAAGTTCAATTACTTTTCAAGTCTGTAAGACTGGCGACCTTCCCATTCTGAGACTGCTTGACCGCTCTCTTCCGCATAGTCTTGGTCGGTTTGACTGGGGGCAGTAGCGTCTTGACTCTCTCCTTTCCAGTAATAGTTTCATCATCCAAAGTGCTTCCAAAGAGAAGACGCAACTCCCTCAGATTGGGCCATCCTTGACAAACCATTGGAAATGTTTGAGGATTGAGGATGGTTTTGAGTACTTTCAGGTTCGGCATCCATTCACTCAGCTTCTTCACACACATGGTGCTCAGCTCATGGTCCACGTGAAGATGTTCCATGAAATGCAAAGTGAATGGAACGCCCAGTCTTGTATTTTTCACCAAGTCTTTAGTGCAAGGCTGGTGGTGCTTCCCCCTTCCAGCCCACTTTTCGAAACAGAGAGGATTGCAGTATAAGCGTTTGAGGTTTGGCAGAAACTTGAGAAACTTAAAATTCTGGATAACATTTCCCCACAGCCGCAAGTCAGTCAGGGACTCCATCGTTGTACGAAACTGGAATCGGTCAGAGCCGTGGTAAATGGTGGAAGGATAGCGGGGTACGATACAGAGCTCTAAAGTTTCCACATTCTTGTTCGCCTGGAGAAGCGGCTGGAAAATGCTGTCAGCTCTTTCCAGAGGGGTGAGCTCCAAACAAAGAGTCTTCAAATTGCATCGTAGCTGATTCCACCTTTCCGACACTGGGCCCATGAACGGATTTATGATGGAGTTGTTGATTATGTAAGTTCCCTTAATGTCCAGTTTTTCCAGCTTGTACTTTTTGAATCTGGAGTCGCGTCGTAAGTTGTTTAGCAAGCTGATCACACTGCTGGAATACTTGGCTTGCTGACCGTTTCTAAGTGTTAGCTCCTGGAATTTAAAAAAAATGCAATTAATTACTGACTTGACATGTACTGAAAGCCAAACACTAATTTAGATAATGTTAACTGGACATACCTTCATGTTGGGAAACATTTTCAACAAGTCTGCCAGTTTAAGTGGAATTCCTCCCCGAACAATGACCTTCACAACGTTCAAGTTATGCTTCTTCTTCAAATCAACTGTTGTAGTCTCTGGCCCGTATGGCTGTTCTACCATTCCGGTGTCAGTGATGATGATTTCCTGCAACTTTGGAGTTTTCTCGAGCACCAAGCATTCAAATGGTTTGGGAGTGACTTCGATGAATTCACACTTGTTCAAATGTAGGTACTGAATGGTGGGACCGACCAGTTTCCAGAACTGATTTGATAACCCTTTATTCCTTATGCTCATGTCCATCTTCAAACCATTAAACTTTAACCGTGTAAAGGGCTTCGCAGTTAGTTGATACGGATCATTGGGGTCTTCCAAGCGATCTAAAAACTCGGTGGGCTTCATTCCTCCAGTGTCTGTGTTTCGGAAGACGGTGTTTTCTGGAACAAGTTTCAACACAGCAAGTCCCCTCCAGCGGTCAAGACATGCGTCACGCCAAGGTTTGCAAACGAGACGAATATTGATCAAATCCTGATAGTTTGGTGGGTACAGTTGAAAAAGTTGCTCGAGGAACTGAAATAGACATTACAAAATCATTAAACTGTATTTTAAACTGCATATTTAAGCAATTAACCGTAAAAATTACTAATTACCTCCGAATTTAACAAAGGATTTTCCCCTTTTTTAATATTGAATTTCACACTTTTCTCCTCCACCTTCTTTTCCATCTTCACCTCCACTTTAACCTCCACCTTCGAAGCACTAGCTTCCACTTCCTCCTTTGCCGCAACCACCCCCACATTGTCCTTCTTCCTCCTTTTCAAATTCTTCGGTTTACTAGCCCTCTTCGCAGGCGGCGCCTTCTTCACATCAACTTCCTTCTCTTTCCTCGCACGCTTCACCTTGACCCCCTCCTCCTCCACCTTCCCCTTCTTCTCCTCCTCCCCCACCTCCCGTGACAACTGCCTCCTACTCCTCAGCACTCTCTTATTGGGCACCTTCCCGTCCATCTTCCAACAACACTATTTCCGCTTTTGCTTAAAATTCCTCCAAAAAATTACTCACAAGAACTCGTCAACCAGCAATTTACACAACCGAAAAAGCTGAATTGCAATTCCACAACATATTCCCCACTCCCAAGTGTCAACTAATTGTAATTTAATTTAATAGTAGTTTCCTTCGTTCTCGTAAAACTAGTTAGGCTTTACCGAAGCACACACGAGATGACAAACATCTGAGTAAACACAACAGATTGTGTATTTGCAATTGCAGCCGAGAGCACAATGCTAAAAGAGCACGAACGAACAAGTAACGAGCAAACAGACAGGACGACACGAATCAAACCAAGAAAGTATTGTTGTCTCCCTCTTCGCCTTGATCACCAACAACCCTAAGTCTACACTACAATCAAAATGTTAACTTGCATCTACCATGAAGAAGTGTATTCATCATCTCAGTACTAATGCAGAATGAGTAATTAAAGCTAATTATAGATAAGATATTCTTCGTCAGAGTGTAACATGACAATTGTGTGGCTCATCTTTGTTTTGGGTATTTTGACGTACTGTCATTTTTAACGTTGGGTTGCGGCTGGTTAATATTATGCTATGCATTCAATTTCATGACATGAGTGTGAATTAAACTAAAACCTGCACGAGAAGATAATGAAATGTTTAATTTATTCAGAAAGAATATTATGTACATTAAGATGCTATGCTTTCAATTACTCATACAAATACGAATATAATACATACATGGTTAGAATGGAAAGCAGTTCACAGACAATAAAGCTTACAAATAATAGTAACTTGGCAAGTGTGCTAGAATACTGAAAAATAGCATATTTGACGATTTGACACCCTTATAGTAACTGGACTTGTACCTCACATACTCACATGAGTACAAATACAACTTATGATGATGTAATAAAAATAGATAGTAGTCGTTTCATGAATAGGAAGGAACTTTTTAAAATTATTTAAGACTTTTCAGTTTGATAGATCGCCATCCGAATCTCCTCCGTTTTCCTCTTCATCATCGTCATCGCTAAAGTTGTAATCAGAATCTTGCTCAAATTCGTAGACATCCGCGTCTTCCAGCCAATCATCCCCACTCATAGAATCATCCAAGTCTTCATCAGGCTCATCATCCTCATCTTCGTCCTCGTCGTCGTCATCATCTTCATCACTGCTCACACTCACCACATCAATGTCCAGATCACTTTCCAGGGAGTCCCATTCATCAGACTCATCATTTTCCTCAGCAAGGCGCATCGGCTGAAGTCTGCCGATTTGCCCTTGGAATTTGTTCATCTCACAGCAGTCGTAATTCTGATGTGGACCAAAACCGTAGTTGCGAATGACTTGAAGATTAGGAATGTGCTTTTTTAAAGATACTTCCGCTGCAGGAGTGAACTAAAAAAAGGAAAGAAGGAATGTTAGCACTTGATCACTTTTTAAAACTTTTTAGATAAGAAATACAAGTTGATGATTATTACTTCAGGCGAAACGCAGATTTTGACAGTTTCCAACCGTTCCATTAATAAGAACCCATTTACGACGGATGCGTCCGTTAGCGTTCCTTTGCCGCAGAGAGCCTTGAGTTCAAACGACTTCAAATCTGTAGTTAAAGTAATGTTTCATTATTTGTCAAATGTGGCGAAACCAAGTAAAATTATGTTAAATTATAAACGTCATACATTTCAAATCGGAAATGGCACGAACGCCTTGATCTCTCTCCATCTCCCCGTCCTTATTTTTCTTCCAACCAGTAAGCGTAACATCATCGATTTCACTTCCAAAGAGGCAGACTAGTTTCTCAATCTTGGGCCATTTCTCACAAGCAACTGGAAAATTGGAAGGGCCAAGTATTGTTTCCAGTTTCTTCAGATTAGGCATCCACTCCGCTAATTTTGATAAACTATCACAGTCGAAATCATAATCAATATGGAGGTGAACAATGTCAGGCATCATCACAAGACTCATGTCACACTGCATGATTGCATTTTGGACCATATTCTCATTGAAGGGCTGAATGGCAACTCTATTCCTCCGTCTGCCACGATACATGTTACTATTATTCCATCTTGAAACGGCAGCCTTGATTTCCGCCCATTTGTCGACGCAAACCCTCGAAATGAAAACTTTCTTGAGGCTCGGCATAAACTTGAGAAACTTGAAGCTCAGAGTGATGTTGCCCCAGAGGTATAGCTCCTCCAAAACTTCTTGATTGAACTCGAATGGAAAGTTGTCTAAAAGAGAGATGGCGGGGTTGGAAAGTGGCGCAGAGAAAACCTTGAGGACACGCAGGCTGCTTGTGTGATGTTCCAAAAAGAGTTGGAGTGGTTGCTCGTTTCGGGACTGATCTGCCCTGATTTCCACGCCGAGGACTTCCAGGGGAAGTTTCCAGTCGGATAGAGTTTGTGGGAGGGAGAACCACCTGGCGAATCCGTTGGTGTGCATTAGATCCAACTCTTTCAGTTTAAGTTTCCTCCCAGTGTCGTCCAGCGTCAGCTTTGACATGGCCTGGAGTAAACTGACTGTATCACCATAATCCTTTCTCTCTCCATTCCTGATTTTCAGGCTCTGCAGGTCAAACAAACCATTTAATAAAACACAAAATAATGTACTAATTATTTACTTTGCCAAGAAGTTTCTAGTTTCTACCTCAAGATTTGGAAGACGAGCTATCACTTTGTACGGATGGTTTACTGGAATGCTTCCGATAAATTCTAGACGCAATAAATTGTGATGACGCTGGTCCCTCCAAGTCTTCCGTTCCTTTCTCATTTGTTTCGCAGTAGATTGTGGAGGCATCAACGACTTCCTCAGCACAGTCAGTCCAGTCTCAGTGACTACGAGATGCGTCAAGTTAGGAACCTTACTAAACAGCATTTTGTCAAACTGCTTGCGTGGAACCTTGGGGAAAGAGCAGTGTTCCAAATGGAGATACTCCATGAGTGGCCCGACATCATCCCAGAAGCGTTTACAAGGTCCTTCTTCCTCAGAAAGACTCATGTCGATGGTGATCTCCACTACTTTGTAACGGGCAAAGGGTCGACTTGCTAGCTCAAATGGGTCGTTTGGATCCTCAAATCTATTGAAGAATTGGGTGAGGGGAAGACCTCCTTCACGTTTTCGGCGGAAGAAACTCTCGTCATCTATTAGCTTCAGAGTGGCTGTATTTCGCCAGAGATCCTGGCACACGACATTCCAAGTTCTGCATACTGACCGAAAAGTCTTCAAGGTCTCAATATCAGGTTTCCCTAATTCCAGAATCTTGGCCAGTACCTGATGAATCATAAACAAATTGTCTCTTATTGTCATTGCAAAGAAATTCTGAAGCGTCAGGGCGGAGTTAGGGCTCTTGGCCCATGCAAAATTGACAGTTTCAGTTGTAATCAGTATTTTGTATTTGCATTACCAGTGGGTTAAGCATTGGGTGCTCATCTAAATACAGTCTTCCAACAGCCACAGCAGCGACATTTTGATCTCTCTCTTCCTCCCCCTCCATGGCTTATTAATTTTACTAACAACTATTCAATCAGTTCCGAAAGAACTTTATCATTAGTCACTTGTCAGTAGTTTTGATAAACAATAATTATAATTTTTAATCGATTTGCGTAAAAACTAAATTAAATGTATAGTTCCAACTTTTTTGTTTTGTTTGTGAACCAATTTTTCCTTGATGCTCGAGTCGGCAACCAATGCAAAGTTGTTGTCCAGCAGCAGTCCACTTTCCACTTACGAACTCAGAACGACATACATGTGTTTTTTGAAGTAAATCAAGTGTGTAGCAAGTCTACACAATACTGGCGCTATGAACAAAGGCAACCAACCAGCCAAAAAATGCTCTATGCCTGCAATGCTGCCATCATTTCACCCAAAAAGTATCAAAAAATGTATTTTTCTTTGTCACAGGAAAAATTTAATTGAACATTGCATGGCAATTGTAATGAAATTGTATAGGAAGTGAATGTAATTGATTTCTGGAAAAGCACTTTTTATGGATTGACAGTTCTAACGGTATGACGGTGACTGATGATTTTTCTGTTCTTTAGATTGCATACCCATAACACATACTTTTCGCGTAGGGATGCTTTCATATTTACAGTTTAGGAAGTTTTTTATACTTAAAAAATAATTTATTACGCATAGAAATAATTAAATTCTGATATTTTCAATTAAATAATGTATCACCAGTGGCATAATTTTATGCTCGTAAGTTTGCTCTCGCCTTGTCCATGATTTCTTTCTTGATTTTTGGATAAGTGGGATGCTTCGCCAATACTATGTGGCATACGTCAATGGCATCAGTGTTCCTTTTAGCTTTCAAGTAATTGAAGGCCAATTTGTAACCTGAAACCAAAAAATATTATTGTCATGCAAAAGAAAATATATTTTTGTTCATGTTCCAGTAACTTTGAAAAAACCCTACCCATTGCTGGATTGGAGCTATTTGTTAGCTTCCAAGCTGCTTCGTAATTGACTGCTGCGTCAGCGTATGCCTGCTCCTTTTCCATAATGTACCCCAAATACTCAAAAGCCTTCATGCAGGACTTGTTGAAGTTGAGCACTTTCTGTGTTTAAAATCACCAGAAACATTAGCTATTTGAATATTTTTGTATTGCGTGGATCATTATTCCTCACCTTAATTAGATCTGTAGCCAAATCAAATTTTGAGCCTTGAATGTACACATCTGCCAGCAGCAACCAACATCTTTCCAGATATTCTGCATCCTCCACAGTCCACGGAGCCTTGACCACCCGTTTCAGTTGATTTCTCGCTCTTGGCGTCTGTTTCAGGAACATGTATCCCGTGCTCAAAGCATGTACCAACATGATGGACTCTCTCCCCAGCTCGGTGGTCACCAGACCACTCAGCTCCTGCACTGCCTTCTCCATCTTGTTCTTATTTTTACTCGCCAGAAGCACAAAACACTCGAGAACATGCTTTCGGAACTTTTCCTCTGCTGACTTGGGATTCAGTTCTCTAATCAGCGTCTCTGCTGTGTTTAGCGTCAAATCCCTGTAGTCGGAGCCTCCATTAACCCCCGTCCCATTTTCTGCTGACGCCCCATCCAAAGCATCTCCACCGAGTACTCCTCCTGTAGGGTTGACATAAATGTCGATCATGACCATGAGGGCCTTAGGACCGTATAC
>JAQIXX010007492.1:0-10748 GCA_034700605.1 Willowsia nigromaculata | reverse complement strand
TTTTCAGGCTCACCAGGAATTTTTCAGGCTCACCAGGAATTTTTCAGGCTCACCAGGAATTTTTCAGGCTCACCAGGAATTTTTCAGGCTCACCAGGAATTTTTCAGGCTCACCAGGGATTTTTCAGGTTCACCAGGTACGGCAAACTCTTTGTTCCCGAGCCATTTGTAGGAAATTCCATACGCGGATTATAGTTATGGACTTAAAATATAGCTGTGAAGTCAATTTTTTATAATGTAGCATTTCATTTGAAGTAAACATGAAAGTCGTTGAAGTCATAGTTCTATCGCTTTAAAATATGAATCCATATCAAGAATTCATAACATAAAGCAACTACAAGTTTTGCATTACAAGTATACCATGTAATTTGAGTAATGCCTTAGATTATTAATTACCCTTTGAGTACAATCTTTCTACGGTTCCTTCAAAATGTTCATTAGCAGCTCCGTCAAATGTAAATCTACTACAAATTTTAATATTTAATCAATGGAAGGAACCCTATCGAGTTTATATCACCTTTAATTCTGGCCAGAATATCCAACTGAGCATAAATCACTTTTAATTACCAGAAAAACGAAAGAAACAGTGTAATGTTTGCTCCACACGAAAATTCATTTCATTCCTGAAAATATTCATTCCATAGTCTTCTCCAACCCAACCTTGTCAAAAAACCGACGATATGGTCCTATCAGGTAAAAATGGCCTGTTAGAACCCTGGCTCCACATTCTGTCTCTATATGATATCAAGCTAGTAGGAGCCAGTCCCTTTGAGTGGGACAAGTCCCAAAGAAACTTTAAACTCCAAATTTCAAATTTACACAATTCGATCAATTGTTGCAGCCATATATTGTGCATTTCTGATTGCACAATGTGTAAAAGCTTGGGGCGTTTCTCCAGCCATAGTAAAAGGACACGCAATGGCCGTATCTTCTCTCCTTATCAACTCTACTGTTACTATTTATATCAACTGGAAGAAGAGAAACGAAATTGTTTGGCTTTACAATAATTTGATTAGTTTTGACAGCAGATGGCTGATTAAAAACGGAGATAAAGGAAACGTTGAAAAATCTCGACTTCTTTGCAAAGTTTTGATGTATTGGCAGGCAATCACTGGAATTCTCGTACCAGTAAAGTATGATCTAAACGTGTTCGAAACTCCATGCCTCCCAGTTTTCGTTGGTTATTGGATGCTTGATGAATGTCAAAACAATCCAAATGGTGACCCCAAAGCAATCCAAAATCAGCTCAACAACTTTTTCGGAAAGTTTTCAATTTTTCTTGCAATGGTACTGAATACTGGATTCGTATTTTGTTCCCTATGCTACAGCATGTTAGCCGTGAGTGTTGTACATGGGCACTGCTTTAGAATATGGATTCGGAACCTCGGAGAGTGAGTCTAAACCAAGTTGGCAAATACTTAATAAAATATTTATGAAACACTTTAAAATTTTAACGCTGATTTACAGAAATATGAAGAACATGAAAAGAGTTGATGCTCGGACTACAGATCAAGCTTTATTCTGTCGCCAAATTCAGCTGATGTTGGATAACTATCGGTACATTTATTCTAGAGGAACGCTGTCAGCAATTATTCTGTTCAACATTTTTAGTGCGATTATGTGCTTCTATATGACCATGAATTTGGTGAGCTCGGGAATGCCTATTATGTCAGGATATGTGTTTGCGTACTTGTGGAACGGTGCAAATGCTGCTTTCGTAATTGTTGTAGTTTTCGGGATTTTATCTGAGGTGTACCAAGCTTCACAGAAAATGCATACCGATATAATTTCTAACAATGTGTTGAGGAGAAACAAACTGTTTAGAAGATGGCATAAGTCCTGTCCAGTTTTCAAGGTCAATTTTGGTGGAGGGTCCAATTATTTTGATGAGCTTACTCCCCTTGTATTCATAAGTTTTGTGGTGGACAAAAGTGTAAGCTTGCTATTAATGCTTAAGTAAACGGGTTAATATTTTAGTTATTCTTTTAAAAAATTTCAGTATTTGGCACCAATCACGCATGTATTAAAGAAGATACATTTAACTCTAAAACCATACAATAGTGTCAAAAGAGTTAAGCATAAATTCATATTCTAATTCTTAAGATTCAAAGCTAGAATATTAAATAAATTCAACAAAATAGAATATAAGTTACGTATATTATTCATTTTTTAAAGCATTCAATGAATATTCATGCCAAGTTTAGTCGAAAATTAAAAAAATTACTAACGCATGTCTAAAAAAAGAAGGCGTTTTGCTAAAAATCTTTGAGGATACTCTTAGATTAAAAAAAAAACTTAGAAACGGGAAGCAAAACTAAACTTTTAGTACTCTCAAGTACAAATTTTTTTTTAAGTCATCATGTACAGAATTGATGCAATCTAAAAACATCAGCAGTGTTGTTTCTTCTAGCTTACGATTAGGTTGAAACAGTCCTGTCATTTTATGCATTAAGAATTATGATTACAAAAACTCACATATCGGGGTACAAAATGCACAAACTATTGTTTTTCTATATGTGCCAATATCATTTAGAATGGAAAGCTGATTAAAATGGAAATCTCTCACATATATTAGTACCTTTACATGCGACTTTAATACTCTTAGTTTACCAATTGTAAGACATAAATTACTTGAGGTCAAAGAAGAGTTAAAGCATAGCAAACATTTATCCAGTGTACTTTCAAACAATTTTCCAAGACATTTTCAGTAATTGCTTACAAGATTTAAAATTATGTATTTAAAACCTCGTCTAATAGTAAGTTCCTTGTCTTCTGTCAGCTTTATTCAAACCTATGCAGAATGTTAACCCCACAATGGTCCACCAGGTGGTCGTCTTCTCCAGTATGGTGGTGGTCTTGGAAATGGATCGACCGGTCTTATTGGCGGTGGTCTGAATGGCCATGGCTTGTGAGAAATTGCTGGATAAAAGATATCTGGTTCATTTGGGATATCTGGATAGTAGCCAGGTGTCCTAAACATATCCCACGCCACAGGACCATCATTATTACCGCACAATTGCTCACATTGAGGGGGCCCTTCATATATTTGAAAGCATAGCAATTAAACCAAAACCATCAGAGACATACACAATTTAGTTCAAGCTATAACTTACTTTGGTGACTAAAGCTACGGCATCCCATAATTCGGCAAAGTAATTCACCTAAAAATTTACATCAATAAAACGGTAAAATTTTTTATTAAATTTGAAAACACTGAACCTAAAATATTCTCAACTTACTAGTTCTCTGGCATCGTACTTCTTGAAAAAGCACGGATACCATCAAAAATGCAGGTATGAAGTTTAGAATCCACATTGTTGACATGATTTTCGGCTAAAAACTTTTGTGACTCTTTAAGATCCCATCTTCCAAGTCTGATCAATCTTAGGCTAACTTGAGGCTTTTTGTATGTTTGTTTCTTCGTTTTAAGTATCAATGAAAATTCTTAAGTGTATTGAGTAATAAAAGTACAAAAGATTACATAATTCAATCAAGCGAGCAATTTGTGGCTTTGCATTGATTGCTAATTGAATGACAACATATTAAGATTACGGTTATGTAAGTTAAATATTAAAAGATACAAACTTTCCATTGTTTTGCTTTGCTTTGCTTTAGGGTTTTAATTGCATGCTTTATTCATGTAATAGTTATAACAATATTTATGTAATTTTAAAACTAAATGTTATAACGGAGAGTTATTATACAACATTTTAACAGCTTATATTATTTGTTGCGCACTTATTCTGCTACGCCATTTATACAAATAAAGCTTCTAGTAATGTCATGTAGCCATGTTTCTCAATAACAAGGCATTAAAAGGATTTTACCTTCTGCTTGTTCTAAATGTCCATCGTCATACATAATTTGCCTACTCAACAGATTTACATTTTTTAAATACCATTATAATAAATGAATTAATTGGCAACTTTAACTGTTTCTTGAATTCCACCTGCAAGTTTTAAAGCAGAACAAAGAAGTGTTGTTTCAGTTTGAAAGCTTTTTAAAATCTTTCTTTTGCTCTAATTTATTTATCACATTTAATTGTACAATTTATATGCTTGGTTGATTTCATTTATATGTACAATTCCGATATAAGCTTAGTAAGATCTTAGCTTTGTTCTACTTGGTACAAGTATAAAACCACTTTCAGCTCTTCTAGTCGTTATGTGTAGGGTGACCAACGAATAACTCGTATTTGATCTCATAAAAATTCTCTCCTTCCAACGAAATTTATAAAATCCAAGGTTGGCATAGTGTTTGATTTTCATTTGTCCTGTGCTGGTTTTTGTAGGTAGTCTAGAGTTTTGTAGGGATATGTACCAAATTTTATTCATTTGCGGTGTTTTCATGGAATGTTGTGAAGATTGTTTGAAAATTGATCTAAAAGGAGACGCTTCAAATTATAATTCAGATTTTGACGCAGGTTTGGTGATTCAAAGAACGAATGTTACGTAAATTCATACTGGATAAAATTTTCCACGGGGCTCCAGCTATACTAGATGAAGTCACAAATGCTCTCTAGCGTTACGGGTCCTTTGCTCCCTGGCCACTTTACTCCCACGGGTCTATTTGCCCCCATGGAATTTTGCTCTCATGGGCATTTGCTCCCAGGAACATTAGTTCCCGTCTCACTTTCTCCTAGGCCCTTGCCACCTGGAAACTTTGCCCCCATAACAGTATGCTTCCCATAGTTTTACCCGCATTTACTTATTCTTCGTGAATATTGATTTCAGGTGGGGCATTACGACCATTACATAATGTGCATGTCTTTCTACGTACATTTTCTATACCTCTCTCTAGTAATACCAGTACATTTGAAAATGTATAAATTTTGCATAATTGTCCGAAGCTTAGCAGGCAGATGGGACAATCCAGTTTTCATTTCAGATCCGGATTCCACACACGAAGTTATGCGATAGTTCAATCGGTATGAAACATAATTCAACATGTGTCATTTGCTCAAAACTAATTTAAAGTATAATTTTTTGTTGCAACATTCACAAGATATTTATCGAATTTCACTTTAAAAGGATATAAAGAAAGGGCATAAATTTTTTCTTAGAAATTTACGAAAAGCATCGATTTACGACAAAATTATTTTAGTTATTACATTTTTGGTGAAGAAGTTTAATACATTGTAAACTCCAAAAAATCTTAATTCTAGCAAAATCGATGCACTAAAGCAATATCATGCAGGTTTTTACTAGCAAGACATGTTACATTAATGCGTAAATACCTGTCTTGTTGAAAATGGACAACATAAATCGAAATATGCTGAAGAAAGCATATTTACTCATTCGGATTCAAAATATTTTTCCACAAATCTTTCTTCAGGAATTTACGTTCACTAATTACATGTCCCTCAGGTAACTCTGGTTTTCGATTTTCACCCACATTTAGAAAGTCCGCGATGTCAATAACTGTAAAAAGTAAATGTTATAATTATATAATTATTAATATGAACATTAAAGTCATAATAAACATCATAATTACTTTTTAACCTATATTTAGCTTGTTTTCTTACTTGCAGCTCTATTGCTCTTTTTGAAGACACATAGGCTGAATGATAATTTGCACCTTTCCAGTCCTGGGGTTAAAACAGCAAAGTCTCGAGTATCTCTTCCCGCCTTTTCTTCCCATTTTTTCCAGCGACCCGGCTAATTAAAAAATATTTTTGTTAATAGGGAAAGCGGAGCACTCTTATAATTGTTTTTACTAAATCTGTCAAATGAAAACAAAGTATATTAAGTGTTACATTTTGCTGCATTTTTTATGCAATACCTGAAACAAACTTGCTCTCATTCACGCCCAATACTGCACATAGAAACAAACCAACTAGACAAACGAAATATGCCATCTCGCTTTACCCCACGGGTCCAAGTGATACTCTTCACTGGTAATCTTAGAAGCAAATGTGTGCAAGGAGGCTGAAAAACTGACTAATAACTTTTTCCTATTTTCCAAGACTTTATATGGTTTATTCTACTGACTTGAGGGTAAGTACAATTACTGGGAGGTTTATAAATCTTTCAAGCAGATTTATAATTAGATTTTGGTTTTCAAAATTTAAATTGGGCGTCAACAAGAAATATTATTTTTTCTTGTACGTGGGATAAGTGTGCGGACCGAGACAAGTTTTCCAGGAATTAACCTTTTTCTAATCAAGTGAAACGTGAGATATCTAATATCCATTTTTTGATGCATTATTACTCCTACATTGCCTCTCAAGTCAATGACGGAAGCACGGAATTGGAGACATGGTAAATGGAATGGAAGATGAGTTAAGAGCAGAGAATATAATGAGATGTACTTGAGTGGAGTAAATATTTATATCATGTATTCCCATCATAGCAGCTTAGATTGACAGCTGCCAAAAATACTTTTGTGAAAACTTGTTATTATTAAAGATTAGAATGTAATTCGGTACGCAAATGACTTGCAGAAATGGTCAACAAGATGACAAGGAAAGATCGCTAAAAATATTTTTATACTCCATATAAGTTTAATTTACTCCATATAAATGATATAATTTACATTTTGTGTAAATATATTATATGTTCGCTTTTAAGTTGTCAACAGTGAAACTATTTACCGTAAAATCCCAAATAGACGCCGGGGCGTCTATTTGCTCCGCCAATTTTTCGGATCATAGACGCCGGGGCGTCTATAGGAAGGGGGCGCGTATTCAGGACAGGACGTCTATTTGGAATTTTACGGTATGTTTCTTTGAACCCACTCACCTTCTTGGAGGGCTTAATTCGCTTGTTATGTGCTTGTAAAAACGAGAGGAGTGAAATAAAAGGTAGGACAAGCATTTGAGTTATTGCTGCTATACTTGATGACATGAAAGTTTTCCACTTGACTTGAACGTTCCTCCAAAAACACTTGAATGCAAACTACTTGTATTAGAAATGACATTTTTTACGCATACTTAAATTAATTCATCTACTGCTGACTCCATTTAAAATATTTTATCTCAATTTACCTTTCACAAAATATTTGATGATTTTCTTAAGTGATGGATTCCATTCGTTCATTAATTTTTTTAAATAAAGTGATTGTACTAAATAGCGCAATCTTTTTGCTCCTTAAGCATGAGGCAACAACACGGAATAGTATCATTTCTAGGTTCTAAGCCCCAAAAATCGCTGATCGCTTCCCCCAGGGACGTATCCCCCCGAGGCCTTTCCTCCCTGTGTGATTTTCCCTCGAAACCATTCCATTAGGGGACAAACGACTTTGGGGAAAAGGTCTGGTGGGAATATTTTCGGGGAAATACGACCCTAGGAGGGAAGCGATTTCCGGGGAAAGGGACTGTAACGATGGAAAATGTGACATCAAAAATTATTTATGTTGCTTTGTTATCTGGTTTCTGGACACAAGTGTTTATTAGCTGGATGCTTATTAAAGGAGAAAATATGCCACTTGTGGCATACATTCCTATTTTTTTAGCATTTTTTGGATTGACCGCTACCCAGCTTGTGGTGCTACAGTTTTTTATATTATTAGCCAATAACTGTAGGAAAGCGTTCAAATATCATAAAGTTAATTCAGGGGAGACACAAGATCATTGTAGGTCGAGAAGTAGCTATAGACTCAAATGAATACATAAAGTATCTAAGTTGACTTTACGGACCGTTTGTTTGGATTGATTGAGAGTTTTTATTAGAATAATTTGATTTGACTTTGAAGAGTATTTGTGATAGTATTTTGATAATAAGCTTTTAAAGATGACTACATATATGATATTGCTTAAGCATTTTAGAACTAGCACAAAAGCTATTTGACTTTTCATAAAAGCCTTTAAGTATTAATCGACAAGAATTTGTAACAGCAACTGTTCTTCATTTCATGTACCAGATTGCTTTTAAACGCAACAGGACAACTTTATTGTTTTTTTAATGACTACAGATACTTACCTACGTTTATTATACAGGAAAGTTTTGATGTTTAAAGTACAGATCTGATTTCGTTAAATTAGCCAAACAGCAACACCATAAATAATTAATTTTTATTAGCTTTTTAGATACATAAAATATTATACACTACACATCCTACTACCTGTTGAGAACAAAAATGCAAGTGAAATGTTTGATTCTTAAATTCTAAAATAGTTCAAAAATTCGATTCAAATAACTTTATGCCTAAAAAATTCTATAAATATCAATTTGAAAGCAAAATCATTAAAATTGTGACTTAACTGTCAATACTATCATTACTGTGTAAACAACGAAACTGTAACAGTTGACAAAAGTAAAATACATCATGCTTGTAAAGGGATGTCACAATGCTCTATATTCTACGCACATAAACATTCAAATTTTCGAAAAACCTTTGTTTTACATATTTGGTTTCAAAATATTTTTCCACAAATCCTGTTTCAAGGATTTACTTCCTCTAGAAAGTGTGGTATCCTGCAAATCAGATTTTGGATTGTCTGACGAACTTAAAAAGTCCAGTATGTCGATAACTGCAAAAATTAAATATTTTTCATGCTACAAAGATATATCAATGGAAAATTAAACCAATGACCCATGCGTATTTAATTATCAACTTACTGGCAGCTCCATTACTCTTTTTGTGAATACACCTGTTGAATAGTGAGTTGCAATTTGCCCTGTTCAAAGCGGTGACAGGGAAGTTTCCGGTCATCCTGGTCGTTTCCTGTTGAACTTCTGCTGAGTGCATAGCTAAATGATCAAATTAAGTCTCAATTATTATTAATATTTAGGCAAATCACATAAACTTGACGATTCTTCGGAAAATTTTAATTAGTATTTTATTACATTTCGGAAGGTATTTCTTGCACATAAGAAAATTTGGCTCCACACGTGAAGGAAACTCGGATCTCTGCATATTCCAAACTGTGCATAGAAGAAAAATGGTGATACTCGGAGGAAGTGCCATCTTTATTTGCCCCAGTTTTCCAAATGAGGAGGTCTTCTGAATAGAACGTAACTAATGAGCTCGAAAATGTGACTGTTATCTTTCCTCTACGTGACAAGATTTTATATGATTTTATTGTGACTCCACTCACTGAACGTTTGGCAACTCCAAAGTCGAAAAAGCTGATTTAAAATCAATTCCATGTTATCAGTATCAGAGTTATAAATTGACTCACTGCAAAATATTATTTCCCGTTATGGCTACATGTAGGAGTAAAATGACGCATTTTCTTTAAAGTTAGACTTCTGAGTATTCATACGAAAAGTGAGATCTAATATGTTTTGGATGCAAAAATAATTTTAAATAACATCTCACGTTGATGATGCATTATGAAATTTGAGAACTTGAAAGTAGAATAGAAAATGAACAGAGAAATGAGATGGATGGTAATTTATTTTAGAGGACTAGTATACATATGTGTTAAAAACATAATGCCCAGGTTATCTGATTCCACTTACGAAGTTCCACCTGTTCCAAGCTTTTTAAAGATCAGATTTACAACGCCTTTAATGAATACTAAACTTAAATTGGGAGACTGGGTCAGGAATAAAATTAACTTTTAAAAATAGCCTCTCGTATGCCAAGATGATTTTAATCTAATTGCGTAGTTCAATTTTTTGGGACCAATTAATTTTTTGTGTAGTACGTCATGTACGTATTGAAATTAATTTTAGAAATTTGCGTGGTTGAGAAAATACCATGCAATTTTTCTCCCTCAGCAACATTAGCTATGACATATTACCTTATTGAATTACTTGTGTAAATTTCTAAATTATTGCGAATCTTTTTATTTGGCATTTAGATATATCAGCAAATATTTTCATGAAATAATTAGGTTGATTTGTATAAATTGTCAAAATTAATCCATATTTCATCTAGAAAGCTACAATAATGTTAAAAAGTTTCATGTAGAACTCAGTACTAAAAGCTAAATGTTGAAGATGAGATATCACATACATTTTTAATTTTCCAATACATGCATAAAAACAGTATAATATAGCAGAATATATTCTACATATGGAAATTGCTTCTTTTCTCCATTACATGCAGTCCAAAAAATGTTGCCTTCACATTTGACTAAAACTGCTTAATTAGTATGCCAAATAAATATATATGCACAATTATAACAGTATGCTTGCAAGGTTAACTTTCTAAGCAACCTTGCAAGCTTGTTGATAATATACAATTAAGAAGTTTGAAATAAAGGTTTTGCACACTCCAAAGCCATAAATGTCATGCGCTAAAAAAGTGATGTTCAAACCTTGCAAAAAACTTGAAGGTTTTTAAAATTCTGATGATAGAGAAAATGCGGAATAGGAACTAAAAATATCCGCCTCTCAAGAACAAAAATCTGAATGTGTCATCAAAATGGAATAAACTGGAATCCAAACGAGATTTTTTTTGCAAGTTTAAGCACTTTGGTAAGAAACAAGCTTTTTTACAGTTGCCAATTTTAAAAGGCTCCGTATCTGAAACAATGATAACAAAAATTCATATATTTGCGTACAATGTGTACAAATTCATGTATTTCTACATGTACAGATTTCCTTTAAAATGGAATCAAGATTTCTCAGTTTACTCAAATATTTCTAAAGAAACCAAAAATCCCATAAGAATTCGACTTTTTGTAGGATTTTTACTAATGTGCCTGAGTAACTGTCTTGTTCACACTTTTGACGTTTTCTGGTTTGGGTTTCTTTACCCATCCAAGAAATATACCATAGTTCACATGTTCGGTCATGTTTGCGTTTCCATAACATTTTTTCCTTTTCTCACTATTTGTTTTATGTTGTCAAGATCACT
>JAQIXX010007491.1:0-10751 GCA_034700605.1 Willowsia nigromaculata | reverse complement strand
GTGGGCGGGCTTATAACATAAAAATTTCGGGCTTGGGTCGGGCGGGTTCTTCACTTTCCTCCAAACTTCCACCTCTACTCATCACACAGGTATTTTCAGACTTCTCGTTTGTTGCAACTCACTTGAGTCAAAGTGGTTATCATTATCATATTTAGGTGAATAATTTACTGCTAATGACTTTCAAATTGGGATTGAAGGCGGGTTGCAAAATTGATAAATAAATTGATTCAGAGCAAATAGTACCCATTCTGCCTTCTTGTCAATCAAAATATTTCGAGATGAGTACATCTTCTGTGGCACCTATTTTGAAGGAATCTATTCTACAGCTTTCGTCTACCAATGCAGAAATTTGCTTAGGTGACTGAACTAGTCGAGCAAATTCACTTAAAAGCATGCATGTCCATGATTTGTCTTGAGATATTTTGTAGGCTCCACTCCGAATTGAAAATTCTCAAATCCAGATGAGACACCTGGAGGAAATGAAGATATTCTCTAATTTAGTCTTAATATCCGCTCATGAAATGTGATTACCCACCCGGACGTGATTAACAAATATAAATGGCTAGTTACATATTTTTTGTGTTAACATGTTGAATTTTTTATGACTTAGATGACGACTCGATTAAGAAATATTTCTCAGCTACTCACAACAATTCCAGACTGATGGCATGCTTTCAAGTATTTGACTAAAAAGTTAATTTAGATCAAATAAAGCTTCAGTTCATCTAGTTTGGAAGACAATAATGTAAATTTGATGCCTTTCATTGCAGAAATGTGATTATATAAGACACTTTCTATTCGAAGGCATGCGTGGCAATAAGTTATTTTGAGAATTTATATTCGGAGATTCAAGGTAATTCAATATCTTTGTGCAATATCTGTGCATAAATGAGTCTTTCTCTGCCATAAAAAAGTGGATATTTAGAACAAGGTAAATAAAGAAAACTATTTTTTAATTGTGTGACTAGAAGGAGTAACTGCCATAGGAGAAATAGCGTCCGGTGGATGGATCTGTGGTTCCCATCTGCAGCAATTGAATCTTGTGGACGCGCTCCACTCCAAAATGAAAATTCTCAAATCCTGAAGGGATACCCGGCGGAAATGAAGGCAGTCCCTAAAAGTAATTAAAAATTGAGGCTATTATTTACATCACGTAACCAGCTATTTTGAGAATATTTTTAATCATTAAAAATTAGAAAGACACACCTTTTCATTAAGTGTTTTAGAGCCATTGATTTGGGCAATCGTCAAGTGCGGATGGAACGGACTTGAGTAAATCGGGATTTTTAACTCTTCAGTAAATCTTTTCTTCAGGTGGAAGTGCAGATTGCTTAAGATTTCCTCCGTGTCCTTCACTTGTGCGAAAATTATAGAGGCATTGTCTCCTCCAGAAACAGCCACTCCCTCGAAAGTCAACTCCATCGACTCGTGAAAGAACTCCCGCTTCAAATCCCTTCCAATCTCATTCAAAATTGATCTCGCTCTGCGAACAGAAAAGTACTTATCAAAACTAACTACAGAGCTAATCAAAGGTTGTGTTCTCATTGCACAAAGTTCTGCCCCCGACAATAAATTATAAACCACACCTTCTCATATTTCTTTTCAAAATTATAACTCACTTCAAAACTTCCTCATCATTTCTGAGGAGCATTGCGTTCAGGGTCACCTGTAGTTTTTCTGGAGGGATCATGGCATCCTGGGAAATGCTCGTGTTGGAAACAGAAACATGACAGTTTTTGGGTAACTCCAAATTAGTCAGTTGTTTCTGAACCTCTCCAACTTTTGACACAACCTGTGGCATTAAAAATACACAAAATATTTTTTCAGCTTTAAAATAAGAGCTGCGACATGAACACAAGATTTGTGAGATTATTGCTTACTTCAGTATTCAGAACTGGAATTGCAATGAAGAAATTTGGGTGGACAACTGGGGTGCCGTTATTTGACCTCTTCATTTTCACTTTCACAATTTATCGCACAATTCCCTCTTTGCGGCTACTTCAAAGTCACCATTAAGACTATCTTCTGTTAATATGCTCTAGATAGATAACCAAAAGATTAATTAAGAACTTCTAATTATTTTACTATGTCTGCGTGAAAATTATTGCTAACGCCTCACTGTTCATCTTCCTTCTGATCTGCTTCTGCTTCACTGCCATCAAATGAAACGTTTATTTCAACCCAAAAACGAAATTGTATTGGCATTTAGGCAGCAGAAGCGATAAAAAAACTTTGTTTCAATTTATCCCACAATTTACTTCTGCGGCTGTTTCCACTACTCACACTGACGCTAAACCGTAAGGAAAACTCACACAAGTGATGAATGGCCTCCAATTGCTATCCGAACAGTCGCGTAGCTTTCTGGATTCCACTTACCATCCTACTCAGTTGAAAGCTTTGCTGACGGTGACCTTGAAGCGAAATAATCTTCTCTCTCTGCAAATGCAGAAGTTTATTCGTTAAATACAAATAATAATTACATTTAAACACTGTATTATGATTTAGCAGCAAGCTGGTAGTGCAAATTCATAAGAATTGTGCTTAAGAAACAGATTAAAATATTTAAGGAATAATATTTTTTACTCAAGTAAAAAATATTTTGCACAGAAGGATGTGTCTTTTTTACGTGAAGAAAATTATGTCTAGTAGACAATGAATGTCACAGATCCACGATTTTTATTATTCTGTGATAGAAGAATGCAAAGGTGTGCACAAATGAATAGTTGAAAGTACTCATGACATAAACCATTTCCATTTTTTATATCCATATAGTATGTCATGTACAATTTTTACTTGTATTTAGTAACCTTAATACAAACGCTCGTAATAGCAAATAATTTTTAGTGATTCCTTGTCAACTTATATTTGAATTACGCTAAATATTCTATCATATATAATCAGACAATTTGGCAAAATCAGGCTTCTGCCAGAACTTGTGTTGCTAAAATCGTTTCATTAGTAAATATGTTATCATTATTGAGCAATTTGTAATTGAACAATTAAACAATTGAGATGCATTGCATATTTTGTAATTAAAAGTAAGTGTCTTGTTAGATGGGATTGATTACATTCATGCTTATTTGTATTCATCTATCTTCACTTTCTCCTAAATTTTAGCATGCATAAAATTTCTTCAGTTGACAGAGTGAACCAAAATAAACAAATAACGCTTAAAGTGAGAACTTTGCTATTTAAAAGAAATAAATTTGCAGAGCCACCATAACTATTATGTATGCTTTAACCCATTAAAATCATTAGTTAAATTAGGAAAGCTACTCAGTGTCCCAATCAAACTTGTCATCAAATTGATATTCCTTTTTTAGAGACAAATCGCAGAAAAGTTTTCGGATTCCCTTGTAGCCTGGCTCATCTTTGTACTCATGTCGTCGGCAGTACTCTAAATACTTCCGTTTATTTATGTTCTCCTTCTTATTGTGGGCCTGAACGAGTTGCCATGGGAGCCTTCGTTTCAGCAAGTAGACAAGAGCGTATCTCAACGACTCCATATCATCACGGCGACTAAAACAATTTTAAAAAGTAAATTGTACTTGCCATTATTTCTAAAGGGGAACCCATATATGCTGTTCTAATTCAAATGCTCAATACATAATGAGTACCAAACTGACATGAAAATGTGTGTTTCAAAAAATACCTGATTTTAATGCCCTAACGGGCATTCACTGAAGCAAATCGAGGGTTTGCACAAAACTCTACTTTCAACTTGTTATGGGATTTGATGGTGGAAGAAAGGCACTGTTTGAACATGCCAAAATCACTTAGAAAGATTCGAGCACAAGAAGACGAAAAATTAAAGATCATTTGCTCTGTATTTCATTCAGATATCTCAATCACAATAGGTTTTTAATCCTCAGGTTGTTAAATATCAATGTTTGGGGGCAATGAAAGAGAGGAATTATACCCGTTTTGTGTGCTCGCCCACTCCGATATGGAGACTCTCTGGTTTGATGTCTCAATAAATGAATTGACTTCGGTGGAGATGTTCAATCAAATTTGTCATCTCGGCTGATAACATGAGCACAGTTTTAAGAGAGAATGCATGCGAGCCAGATTGGAATAGCTGCTTTATTGATGGTCCCTGTCGGGTCATCAGCAAAACATTGTAGCCAAAATCTTTGCGGTACCACCTGACAAGGAAATCATTTTACAGATGACTTGTGTAGTTTGGTAAGATTATGTGTGAGAAAAGAGGTGTAAACAACCATTAAAATGTGTGTTGGCCAGATGTTTTCAAGATTTTCAATGAAGGTGAAGTATCTTACAAAAGCTTTGGAAATTCCTTTTCACTTTCTAGTTTCGTGTGGACTGAAGCCTCTTTATGGTGCTGGTTTTTGGGCGAGTAAATCATCTCCAGTTTTGCTGTTGCCACTTGTTTCTTAAAATGATTAAATTTCCTTAAATAAAAATGAATTCTGCTGGAGAAAAATTCAAAATAACATTGCATTAGAGTATATATCACAGTAAGAAACTGCAACTTGAAATATGTGAGTAAATGTAATGAAACACTTTCAAAACTCACATTCCCCGTTTTGATGTCAACAGCATTGTAGGTAGATGTCAAGCCGCCAGACTGAACTGTATTGACCAATTTAAATCTTCGCCCACAACCAAATCGAGTTTTGATGGAAAATCCATTTCTCAAGATGAACAAATATATTTTTAATATTTCTGCAAAATATGCAATAAACTGCTCTGATAATAATCATCACCGGTCAAAACAATCATTAACATCTACATTAATAATCAAACATCAAACAATCAAACAAACAGATAATCAAAACTATTCGGAAGACGAAAAACTGAAGACAGCCAGAGTGAAACTGTAGCTTCTAATGAAAATCACAACTAATCAATTTAAAATCGGGAGAGAGTACTACTAGGTTTTCTTCCTGGAAGATAATTTTCTTATCGCCAAGGGCTATCAAATTGTAAAACGCTTTGTTACTAGGTTCTAATGGTTTATGACTTCTTATCTTTTATTGCACTCCAAATGGAGGGAACTGAGCTATCTGAAACTGCATTTACCCTACGTGCAATTCCAGTGATATACTCTGTGCTTCCAGTAATAAGAATGCTTGAAAAAGGGAAAGAATGTTACTGCTGGTTTCAGTGAAATCATGAAGACACAGCATGCAATCACGAATTTGTGCTTAGACAGTTTTCCCATGTACAAATTTAGTGTAACTACCTTGCATTCGTATGATGAAAGTTTGACATTATGATGCATTTATTGCGTCTGAAATCTGTTTTAGAATCTTGTTAAGATGCAAGGTGCAAATCGTGTTCCTGGGAACATCGTCATAATTTTTTATCTGTCATTGTTTCATCGGTGATCCTGCTGGAGCTGAACTTTATAGTTTTACGTGCAACAGCACTCTAAAAGCTGACAAATTAATGCACTGAAATGTTTATTCTGGAATTTGGTGACGCAACTTCTTTAAAGTCGATTGACTCTTAAGAATTTGGTATGCATTTCATTCACTGTAAGTTTAAGACCCACAATTTAGTCTTTTATTGTGTCCGTTGAAAAGTTAAAACTGTGAGATAGTTGTGATGGTTCATTTATTCATTTCCACAGAAAATCACAAGCAGGGTTTCATTTCTAAAATTTGGAGTTTTTAGCCATATGCAATATTATACAACACAGACTAAGGAAGGGAAAAAGGTACAAAATTGGTAACCATCTTATAGTTACCTAAGTATGATGGCGGAGTTTCTCCAAATAAAATATTTTTTTTTGAATTGGGCGATTTACAGGGCAGCTTTGAGATTACGAGAGAACTGAAAGAATTACTTCACCTGAAAATTAAAATAATTAAAAATAAAACTATTCTCATCATCAATTGCTTTTCTCACTTGTTATGTAAGTTTTACATTCATTTCAAAAAGAACTATTAAAACACAATTATGTGAAGGCATTAAGAGACATTTAAAATATTTCCGCTGCACTTCATTGCACCACTTTTCTCTAGATTTGTCTTGTCCCTGGTGATGAGAAAGCTTGTTAAAAGCTAATGCAAACGATATGATGCAAGAATGAAGTCAAAATGTTACGCTGTTATTGGATTTGGCTTACTTGTTCGGCTTCGTGGCTTTATTTCGCCAGTGGTTTCCTTAAAATGCATAAATGTTCTGCTGCTGGTAAAGTTATTCGTTACAATTAGAAAACGGGACCAATGTGATTATTGGAACAATTTAATTTGGAATACATCATCCTTTCTCAATACTTGATAAGTTTTACTTCCAGGACTGGTTTTTAAGATAAGGCACCCTATGTGCTACG
Organism: Willowsia nigromaculata; assembly: GCA_034700605.1. Lineage (NCBI taxonomy): Eukaryota > Metazoa > Arthropoda > Collembola > Entomobryomorpha > Entomobryidae > Willowsia > Willowsia nigromaculata. The sequence continues at coordinate 4,450 of JAQIXX010007491.1, read as the reverse complement.
CTGTATTCAAGGACTTTAGCAACAAAATATTTTTGAAATATAGGGTTTTATTTTTATTCTTGCAAAGACTCTGTTTTCCCATGCAAATAGTTTCAGAGGTAACTTGTCACAGCATTGTAACAAATTGCAAGTTTGACTTTAAATATTACGCATTACCCTATCTTATTTAATGGAGTTAAATTGGAGCAGCTTATGTTTCTTCAATCGTGATTTATGGAGCTCGGAACATTTTGAATATGGCTGAATCTAGAATTTCTTTATCATACATGAATACCGAATCTCACCTGATATTAATGTAGATGTTGAGTAATGAATGCAAATCAGTCCAGGTTAAATATCTTGAACGAAGAAATTGGTCTGGATTTGAAATTTGGTGCTTTATTACTTCCTTAATAATTTGAGGGGAATTTTTATTCGTTGTGCAGCTTAAGTGTAGATGAGACGAGATAAGAGAGGTCAAAAATGATGATATCCTGAGAAAAGCTGACTAAATTAGTTAACAAGCTGTAATAAATGCTACATTGATATAATGCTATAAGAACAGCGTACTATTTCCCGTTTAACCAGTTTATAAAATTTATTTATCATCAGATAATCACGCTAGAATATTTTTTATTTACTTTCTTAATTCAAAATTATTTTACAAGCTATCTATATGAGAATTATTAAGTCAATTTTAATACGATGGGTACCTACATGAAATGTTTACAACTAGATTACAATGGAAACAACATTTTAGAAAATTCAATTTTTACTAAACATAAAGTTACATATATAAGCAAACATTTCAATGCTATATTTTATGCCTAGTACGTAGATTTTGTCTTTTTAACCAATACAACATGGATTATAAATTGTAGATTGATACCAAGCATAGCAAAACCCGCAGGTTTTAACAAAAATTGGGTGGGTATACGTTTTTAAGGGAGTTAAAAAGTTAATTACTTTTATTGAGCAATATTGGGTTTAATAATTTAATACATGCTTACTTGCATATGGCAGGTTTGGTGAGTTTTCTACGGTTCTATTTGAATTCATGTGCTTCTATTTTTACCTACATGCCCACGCCCGGGTAAATACACTTTTACCCACCCCGAAAGAAACCCACGTGCCATGCCTGGTTGATACGTAAGTAACATTAAACCACTGCATATTTAGAAAATTGTGTCATACTTTTTTCCTTCAAATTTCCTTCCAAAATTGTAATTAATGATGAATTGACAATATTTCCTTTGTTCAGTAAAGTGATAGAAGATAACGTCATAAGGTAAAATAATTAATTTCATATGATACGTCTTAAAATCCAAAAGCCATTCTTACAGCATAACGTTTTTCCCTGCTGCCTTCTCTCGAGTATTTAAGCGAAGCTATTTCAATATTTTTTCACAATGAGTAGACCCAACAGAAATGACTTCGATTCTTTCCTATAGTAGAATTTTTGAAAATGGTATATTTCTCAACCAAATGATACTTATTTCAGCAATGCATTTATTGCATACCTACGCATGGTTGAATACTTAGCCGAATATATGTTAGTTTCGGATCTTGTTAAACAATTATACAAATTTTAAGCTAAGTTTACTTTTAATCCTTGTTATTACACGAGATATTTCAAAACATTTGCTGGTATTACAAATGTTAGTGGTTACCTAATGTAGTTAGAAAAGTATGTATCTAGACAACCTCGATAGTTTAGTAAAATGCCAACCTAAAGAAACTACCTTTATGAGCACTTGGATCTCCCCGCCCCAAGATTTTTATTGGAACTTGTCACAATTGTTATCAATTTGGCAACATGATGACTCAGAGTGAGTGTCTCAATCAAGCAGCCCCCAAGGACATGCAATGTGAATTTGAGCGGAGGTGTGCAGGGACGACATACTAAATTAATATCTTGTTCATTTACACGCAATCTTCAGACTAATCACCACCACTCATCATATTTAGATAGCTTTAAAAAGTATCACCAAATATATATATATATTATATACTTTTGTACACCAGTATTGTATAACTCAATTTTCTCTCAATGTTCCGTGCAAGTTTTCCTTTTCTTTTATATAAAATCCTACTTTAGTATAAACCACTTGAATCTGATGCTAAGGTCAGGACGGTGAAGTTATAACATTTAAACACACTGAATGAAAATACCTTTCTGAAATTGGTACGGAAGGAATAGTAATATGCGTGTTTACGTTGTAGTATTTCCTATTAAGGCATTAATGGGTTTTCATATTTTAAACTTAATCCCTATTTTAAATTCCTAATCATCAATGCTAATTAACCTAATTTAACCATTTGTTTTATTCTAAGATTGTGTTTCAAGTACCTGTTTAAATGGGCCAGGTACCTTTTGTTCGTGTATCGTGTGATAAGATGCTCCTATCAGGTATGCATGACGCAGCCCATACCTGTACATGTTGGTCATGAAATAGCTAGTGCCATAGTTCACAATCTCTTTTGTCGAAGAAATTACCAAATTTTTCCAATTATCGCCCAATACACTATGTGGATCTCGTTCTTTTATCATTCACACTCACCAAGCATAGCCCGTATATTTCATTTGCATTTTATTTTATGCACTTGAACTGTATTTAACAATCTCTTCACATAAAACACAAGGATAAATTGTAGTAAAAACGTATCAGCGAAATTGGCCACGTTTAGTATTTTTAATGTGTCTGCAAGTATACTACACACATCTTGCTTACTTTGCGAAAAATAGCTGATAAAAAGTTTTCAGTACAACCGAAATATCTGAGCATATGCAAATTTCATTCGCTGTGCATTGTTGATATATATGGGTGCTTGTATACATTCGGTATGCATTTTCAGGACAATTGATTCATGCAACCTACAACTGTAATATCCGCAAGAGCTGAAATTTTGGAGCAACCGGAGCTACATACGAGAACTCCTTTCACAATCGCAAATATCGACAAACACATCAATTTATATAAACACATTCCTGATTTTCTTTACCTTCAAGAACATTAATGCACATTATCTATAGTTTAGAAAAACGTGAAAAATATTTCTAACACTCAGTCAAGTAATCAGACAAAAAGAGGCTTAGGCTTTCTCCCGAATAGACAGCTACTTCTACAGAAAACTATTAAAGCATATACGAGAATATTCTAAAACATAAAAAAGTAATGATAAGTTCCGTTTAAATGTGCTTACTAATGCGCAATTACAAAAGCACCCATCATAATAGTTCTATTACACTGTTGCTTATGATGAGTATAGTTCTAATATTCGTAAGATTGAACAATATATTCATAACTCAAGAAACTGTGTTACAAACCTGGATTTTTGAAAAATCAACACTGACGTAGTTTTCACACCTACGGATTTATACATCTTGCTATGCATCATTCAGCTCAAACCTACAAAGCAACCTTTCTGAACGTCACGTTCTCTCCAGTAAAGTTCTTTGATCTGCCTTCCCAATCTGTCCGATACGAAAGCTAACTACTGGAAGGATCATCCCGAGGAGTTATCATCTTATGGGGACCTTTTAAAACGAACAATGGAGAAAGTGAGACTCTGGAGTGCCGAGAATTCCAGTCAAAGAATCAAAACAAGAACTCACTGCAGAAAAAAGGAAACAAGTGATAAATACTGGAAATACCAGTAGAATACAATGATTTAGTTAAAAGAAAGTTCACCGAAACGTTCCTTTAATTCCGCAAGAAACGTTTAAAACCACTTCAGAGCAACTGTTGATGTAGAGGTTTCAATTACCTTTTGAAAACACCCTTGAAATTGTAAATTTTATCAATCAAAATGTACTGTGTAAGCTAATAAGCATATTTACTTTTTAATATGCCTACTTGATAAGAATCATAAGCACACAGTTCGCACGATTAACTTTTATATATTATTGATTTAGTGGAATACTACTGATTAGTATTAAGAAGTCAACTTAAACACAATTAAATGAGAAAGGTGTCAGTTAAATAATTAATCAACTCAGATTCCTTGATGATTTTTTAAATCGCTGAATCTACAACAGTAAAATGTAGACACCAACATGTTTAAAGTGTCTGTTTAATCTCTCATTTTTAAAGATATCATACGACTTCAGTTTTTCAGCAGTTACAGTTTTTTGCTTTAGAAAGTTAGTCTTAAAGAACGAAATGAAATTTCAACGTCGCTGGAAAAAAAATCCATGAATAACTAGGATTTTCTCATCCACAAATCATCTCTAACACATAAAGAAGGCTTTGCATTATTCATGAGGTCTGAAAATAATCAGAGCCGGCTCTCATTTAAGTGAACGAAATTTATAGTTGCTTAATTTATTCAAAAAACTAAAAAAGAGATTATCCCAATTCTGTTTTCTTACAATAAATAATAAATAATAAATAAGGTGTCTACACGGTTAGGGAAATTTCAGGTTTGGCAGCCTTTTCTGGCAAGAAACCTGAAAATTTCCACGCGCGGA
>JAQIXX010007490.1:0-10752 GCA_034700605.1 Willowsia nigromaculata | reverse complement strand
ACGCCCCGGCGTCTACGGTCCCAAAAATCGATGATTGCTCGTACACGCCCCGGCGTCTAATTGCGAATTTACGGTAAATGCTCAGCATTTCGTATTCCAAGAGTGGAAAATATGCTGGATTTCCAAAATTCTCTTCTTCCTTTGATATCCCACAGTGGCTATAATTGATGCCCCAACATATTTGCGAACTTGACTAGCCCTGCGTGAGTTCCGCCATACCAGAGGCAGTGTGGAATAGGACGATATCGGCAGGATTTTTGCCACATCAATCAGGCAATGGTAACTCGTTACTACAACCGCTGGATGTGTAAACGCCTCACTAACTGTCATGTCTTCACGAATCAGAAAAGCCGCATCTTCGTGTAGTCTTACGTGACTGGGTACAACAGCTAAATTTACATTTACTCCAAAGACCTCATCCCGCACCTTTTATTTTGTTATTTCAGGATGGAAACGCCTCAAAAGTCGTAAATCAACGCTATCAGCATTTGTGAGCAATTGAGTTGGCCTCCAAGCATTGAGCACGTCACGGAAGTTGAGAGTCGATGAGTAGACTTCAATTTCCACTTTGAATGCCCCACGACGAGTGACACGAGGGATTCAAACTGTAAATTTCCAATAGCATTTGTTTCTGTTCGAATAAGCTGAACCCGATCGTTGCCTGGGGCACCCTGAAATCAGATAAAGCTGATTATGGAAGCTGAGAGCTTTTGGAATGAAGTGTGTAGATCGCTGCTAAGCGACAAATGTTTCCATCCCATCGGCTTCACTCTCATTGTCCCCATGTCGATATTACAACAAATAATTTCATCGCGCATTTTTTTAAACATTTACAAGCCTCAATTTGTGCTCTGATTAAATTCAGAATGTTCACTCTTCCAAAGTTACTAGTACTAGCCCTTTCGTCTGCACTATGATTTTTACCCAGTTTCGTTGTTTCCACTCAGAGTGTATATCAAAATGCTGATATTATATTGTTTTCAGGTCTTTTAACACTTTCAATAGTTAAAATTTATTTCTTTTCTAATAAACCATTGAATGCTTAAGAAAGTTCCCCGATGTCGTGGTTACCTTTGCCAATGTCCAGCAGTAAAGAATTTTTGATTTGGCATTATACGAAGTTTTATGCTTTCTTAGATTGCTCAATAAAGTTTACTTACTGTTCGTTTCGCCGATTTTACTCAGGCTGTGGTAAACTCATGAAAAAGCTTTCGTAAAAGACAACCTTTTGCGGAAGCCAAGTGAGAGGAGAATACACCATGCCTGACTCTCATGGGATTTCTTAATTGGTTGAGACCATGCCTACGGATGTATATGTGCGATTATGTGAATACAAATGAAGTAGGAATTCATCATACATATTTACAATCATTGACAAAATACACCGTATATTGATCGATAAAGGTACATATAAAGCATTATGAGTATATTTTTTCAGAATCGACCTGGTGCAGACACTCAAATTGTTAATTTCAACACTAACATGTGTAATGAGAGCTCCTTTATGAGCGATACTTATTGGTGAAATGTTTTTGTCTGTGTCTTATTGAATATGGAAATAATAAAATATTTAAATATTTGACATGGGCTTTTTTGGGGACTGTTTTTCTCAGAAATGAAAAAATATAGCAATACAATCTTACCTGCGTTAATTACAGAATAAAAAACTGAGATTACGTCTTTTTTAAAAATATGAAATATCTAAGTATTAAACCAGTTAAAAATAGTTTTTAAAATTACGGTAAAAATGAATTGCTGCCATATTTCATGTTTCGGCGTTAAATTTTAACAAAATCTTAAATTTTAATGTGTTTAAAAATATTATTTTACGTATTTCATATATTAAGACAAGTCGTAATCTCAGTTTTTTATACTGTTTCAAATTCAGGTGGAATGGTATTTCTATCGTTTTTAGTTTCCAAGAAAAACAGTCCCCAACACGCCCACGCACAACTATAAAACATTTCATAATTTTTGTACAAAATTAGATACAGAAAAAATAATTTCACTAATAAGCATCGCTCATAAAGGAGGTCTCATCACACATGTTAGTATGGAAATTAAAAATTTCAGTGTCTGCACCAGGTCGATTCTGAAAAAAGGTACTCTTATGTTATACAGGCATGCATGTTGGAATACATACATTCGGCCATCTCCAGTAAATGTCACATCAGAAAAATGTCCCACATAAACAAAACTATTGCTTTGTAGCATTAAATATTCACAAACGCAGCATTTACAGTTAGCTTTATATCATTTAATTGTACTAAATAGCAGTATCGACTTCTCGTTGCTTTTTATTTCTCCAATTGCACTAAATTATATAAAACATAAGACTTTACTCAGCAAGTTTATGGATTTTCGACATGGTAGTTCTACTAAAGTCTTCGATTCTTTTGAAATTAATATATATTTTTACGCTACGTAAGTTTACTTCACACACAAAATTTTGAGTCAACAGACCAAAGCATGCAAAAGTTATGTGCGATTTTATGCGCAAAAAAGGAGTACCAATTTATTTCTAAACTAAAGAAGGTGTCCGAATGAAACCTTTTGCATCTTGTACAAAATAAAAAACTGAGCTTTCGTTTTGAAGGATTTTCAAAAATATCAAAAATTAAAGGAAAAAACTCAAAAAAATGATTATTTAAAAATTTTTTGAAGTATTTGGACGACGGTGTTGTGATTTTCATAGTTTGCAAAAATCCCGTTTTTTCAATTTTTTCCTCTAATTTTTGAAATTTTTGAAAATCCTTCAAAACGAAAGCTTAGTTTTTTATTTTGTACAAGATGCAAAAAGTTTCATTCGGATACCTTCTTTAGTTCAGAAATAAATTGGTACTCCTTTTTTGAATGTAAGATCGCACAAAAGTTTTTGATGCTTTGGTGTATCGACTCAAAACTTTGTGTGTGAAGTAAACTAACGTAGCGTAAAAATATATAATAATTTCAAAAGAATCGAAGACTTGCGTAGAACTACCATGTCGATTATCCATAAACTTGCATATATGCTGTACTATGACAACATTATACATCACCTGGTATTGGGCTTCCTGGATCTTTATTAATAACTATTCGTAATACGGAAAATACTTTTTTAACGTCAGTTAATCTTAGCATATTAAATTTATTCCAGGTATTTTCTGTAATTTTGTTGCAATGAAAACCTAATGCATAAATCATTCAAATAGAAACCGAATATTATTTTCACCACACTAAAGGGTTCACTTCAAAAATACTTTTTGTCTTAATTCTGAAATTTAAGTGTGATATGACAATTGAAAACATTTGGGTTTAAAAATCCTGAAAATGTGATGAGAGCAATATATGTTATGCCTTCCATTCCTCTTAATTCACTTCAATCCTTCTTTTTATATTTCATCTAGAATTTTTGGCAACCATGTCCCAAGGGCAAACACCGATCAATATTTAATATTTCCACTTCCCTCATATTTCTGTTTGATCTCGCTTGGAAAGCTGTCTTGTCTCTAAATTAGCTTTATGCTCTTTAATGATTGCCAAACAATTGAATCAAATTCTACATCAAAGAGAAACGTGTGATCTCGCAAAAAAACCTTCATCGCTCTCTTTAGCTAATCAAGACACAAGCCTTCGTTTTTACATAATCAGATGAAACGCTTGATTTCCCAGTTGTCAGCATTTCCCCTTTCTGCTGAGCTTTCAACTACACGTGTATGAATTTTATTGCTGAGCATATATTTATCCAGTTTGATCATATTTACAAATTACACTTACATGTGAACAAACACGAATGTCTTACCTTTTTGAAATATTTGTGTTCCATGTGGATTGACAGATCCCTGAATGGCAGTACAATTCCAGCGATGTTTCGTCATCTGAAATGCACACTCATCTGTAGCCATTTGAATCCCTTGAATTGCAACTTTCGTCGTTTCCGGAGCTCTAATGCACAACTCCATTTGTTCTCTGGTGAGCCCCGGAATCTGATGACAGATAGTGTTCGTATCCTCCCACACTGTTAATGCCGACTCTAAACTCAAAATACTATTTACACTCGCAGGCCGGGGTGGATAACCCTTCTTCTTTGGTCTCCCACCACCACCATTGTTTCTTCTATTGTTATTATTATTATTGTTACGATTCGACAAAACAAACTGTTCTTCGGGAGATATCATTGTTGTCACTCGATTGTTTTGATTCTGCTGCTGCTGGTGATAGAGTCTCCTCGTGAGTAAAGAATTATCCAAAAGTGCAGAAGCAGAAGAGCGCAGCAGGTTTTGGGTGTATTGATTATTTATACTGGTTATACCTGGAGAAGCACTATTCCTATTCCCAGTGTTGTCGGATAACAACAATTGGCGTTTTTTGTAAACCGAAGATGCAGAAAAGGAAGATGACGAGGAGGAGGAGGAGGAAGATCGGCGATTTTCGAGGAATGGATGTCTATTGCTGATTTCACTATTTGATCGGCTGCTTCGGTTGCTACCAGCAAAGTTGTCACTGGAAAAATAAGATATTTTAAATCTCAATGATTACAGTTTTCACAAGTTTTGTTCAGATAACTACTGCCAAAACGTAGATGAAATATTTTGCGCGAGAGAAATTAGTTATGCTTTTGGAGCAATGAATAAGATGCAGAAAAGCTGAGAAGATGACAATGCATTGTTTTTCACCTAAAACATGTTCATTTCAGGTTCTCCATAAAATTCCAGACTACCCAGCACCTTCGGTTTGGATCTTTTGAGAATTGACATTTTATTTTGTAAGATTTTTTTGTGCGCTGGCAGACTCCCTGTCGCTTTCGTCACTCTTGTCCCTCTTTTTCTCTTTATTTATGTTCTCTTTTTCTTTTATTCTCCCTTCGGAGATATTTTGTTATGCATGGGATTCAAAAGAGATTCAAATGAAATGCATGGAGGTAAAAACTGGTAGCACAAAATGCATATATTATATGACTTGTAAAGCTAAGGGGGATGTTGGGAAGGACATAATCGTTTTAGGTTTGGGTGCTCCTATCCTCTTGCTCTGGTACCATCGTCATGCGAAATTTGTAACAGTGGAGATTAGAGAAAGAATGACGTATTTTTTAAATTTTAACTATCAGCATAAATGTTCTTAAATGATATCATACAAGTTGGTTTAGCCGCACAATAAGCCTGTAAGAAATTATGATCCATAATTTTATTCAAAATCCAATGGCTTGATAATCTTTTTAAATCTTCTTTAAATTTATTAAAAATCAATAAATATACATATATTAATCCTCCCCTTCGACTTCTTAGGTTTATATCCATACTCCTAGCGCCAGATGCTTTCCTGCTTAATAAACCAACAACAGTAGTGTTTAATTTTGAGCGTCGTTGGCATTTTGCAAAACAACTTACCATTTGTTCAAATGAAAGTTTTCTCTAATTTTCCATCCTCATTTATGTATTTTTAAGGGTTACTTGGCACAACCGTAACTGTTAGCCATTCCTCATTTTAGTAAATATATTGACAAATAGTAACCGCCATTGTTTCCTCTTTTCTGTGGTAGGTTTTATAATAATTTTTTGATAAGCAGTACAAAGTAAAACAGCCCGAGCCAAAAAATACTAATTTATTTTCTAAGAGAACTTCTTGTATCGTCTTTTTTATTCCTCCGAATCTCCAGAAGATATGCAAATTAGCTGGCAAATGAGTAAATGATGATCGTGCTCAAAAGAATGAGAGAGATGCGAGAAAGAGATGAGAAGATCGTCTCTTTCTCTCTGTTTATCTTTCTTTTGCTCATATCATCATCTCGTGAAATCTTGCAGTGAGCAAACATTCATAAAAAACTGTTTTTCGTGAACCCCACAAAAGATAAAAAACAGACAATTCAACTTTTGCCGAAGATATTGATCTTCTCCTTGTTCAAGAAATCTTGGGTCTCTGAAGAAGCACGCAACATGCTAATGTATAGCTGGCTAGAGAGAAAAAAACATGCAATATTTGCTCAAGCAGAGGAATGATTCGACAGAAAACATTCAACATTTTTCGTACAATTACAAATAGCTATAAAATCTAGCTCGTGGAGATTCCATCATTTCAAGAAACGCGACAGATGAAAAAAAAATTGTCAGAAAAATGCAGCAGTCATTTGCTCAGGTGTATGATAGCTATGTAAACTATAAGTGTACCCTGTGCGCTCAACACATTTATATCCAATTTTCCTGATGAAAGAAAGGGTTACAATTCCCATTTGCTGGGAAGAATAATGACACGACAGAAAATTCTTCAGACGGTAATAAGAAGGAGTTGAAGTAAAATTTTATGCATATTTCCCTGCAAATATGAGACTTGCGTTTCTTTGGAAAAAATGAAATGGAAGTTAATTGTCAATGTCAGATCATCTAAGTCATCAACTGCCACTCTGAAAAGTCACAGTAAAGTCATACAAACAATGAAAATAATACACGTATTGGGATTTCGCATAATTTTTAAAATTTCTCTTCATTCCTATTACAGCAAATAATACACTAATTCAATCATTCCGATTTTACAATTAAACATTCGAAGCCTTCACAAGGGGAACTGTACGATCTACTATACAGCTTCGGTGCTCTGATATGCCTTTTCACTAAATGACAGATAAATTATGCAACTTGTAATTTGACATTGTTTTTGCTTTAGTTTTTACTATTTTGATTTAGAATTCCCTTTTAGAGATGGTGAAAAAGAACTTGAAAAGTGCATGGTTCCCTAAAATCATTCTTAAAAATTTTAAAGCATGAATATATTGTTTCCTATTTTCTTTCAAGTTTTGTCCTTTAACAAAGCGTATGTGTATAGAGTGTGGAGATGAGTTTTCAAAGTTTACTTTTAACAATCCCCCTTCACCAACGGTAAATAATGCTAATGATGAGGTTAAGCTCCCCTGGCCATCAGTATGAAAAGCTGATAATCAATGAGGAAGACGAACTTGATGATAAGCTGTTTTTTTCTCAACCCTTTCAAACATTTTTTGTGGTCATTGTAACATGCACTCTTTTTTAAATCTTTGCGGCTTGAGTTTCTTCAAGAAAGAAAGGAATCAGCCGGAAAATAAAAGAAGTCAAGTGGATTGTATGTTTTTGAGATGAGCTCTTCATCTGTTTGTTTTTTAAAGCATCCTCAATCCCATTGTTAGCATATGGTATAAAGTGTGCTTTGTTTGCTTAACACTATTCAATTGTTTGGGAACAATGCAAATATGGCTTTGTGAACCATATGATTAATATAAAAAAATAATACTTACGATTTCCGAGCTTCCCCCATTTCGCACAATCCCACAAAACAAAAGAGAAATAATGAGAGTAGCACCAAACAATCAACAAAATTTCTCCTCTTCCAATAAAACTGTCTCCTTTTCCTCCCCATCCCACCCCCGCCACAACAATGGCCACTAATTCCACTAAATTTCCTGCTGTCACCTCTCCCACTCGCTTTCATCACTTCATCCATTCTCATCTCAAAAAGAAAGAGAAATTACCAATTCCTCTGCCAATTAACTCTCCAAAACCAAAACCATTTATATCCCCACTTCCGGCCTTTTCGCAACCAACACAAAATTCACAGAATTCCCCACGTTTCCACAAATCACTGCATATTTTCTCACGAAAAATATATTTCCTCGTTATCATTTTTTATCTTTGCACTTGTCACTCCTCAAATTTCCCATAAAATATTATCCACTTTCAAACCGTTTTTTCTGGGGCACTTTGAGAAATCACCTTATTTCCGTCCTCCCATTCAAATAACTGCTTTCCATCCTCAGAACTCACACCCCAATCACACAATTTTTTTCTCCGAACATCCCTAATTAACAATTTTCCATATAAGCTGATTAAATTTCCCACTTTTTTTCCTCTTCCTATTCCCTCATCATCTTAATTGAATGAATGAATCCATACAAATAATTTTTATATTTTCTTGTGACTTGAGCTTCACCAAAAAAAGATCCCAATCTTCTCAAAAACAACTTGCTGTTCCGACTGATCGTGCCGTGCTCATCATCATCATCCGCTTGATCTTTTTTGATGATGATGAGAAAGAGAAAAAAAGCCGGTTATCATCGAAATTCCCTTTGTTCACTTCCATCTACTCTGCAAAACAAGCAGTCAATGATGCTGTTCTCTATGAACAATATGTGACAATAATATTATATATCTCTGCTCTCCTCACTGAGAGACTCACCATTCAAAAATATATTATATGAGCAAGTTGTACTAGTACCAGTTTTTTTTCAGATGATTCTCCTCACATTTGAGAGAAAAATCTCATCATTAGCATTACGAGGTGGATTGGATGAGAGGATGAAAAAAAAAGATGCAATATGAAATATTGAGCGTGTGACTTGCTCCCTATGTTTTCCCCTGTGTTGGGTTTTTCTACATGAGCTTAAATGATGATTACGGGGATGATGATGACGATAATAATCAGTATTTATACTACTTGTTTGGCTTCACAGGATGATGAAATCTTTTGAATAGGAAATTTATATGCATATAAGGTTTAAAGAGAGATATGTAGAAACATGTGAAGGTATGGAAGAGAAATTTTTTTTCAGAGATGAGTTGATAGGCTGGTGGGGATGACGAGTGAACTGAGTACCGCAAAAGAAGGGGGTGGATACAGAGTGAATGGGGAGGCGGAGTGAAAGTAGTATTGAGAGGATGGGGAAAAACCTGGGAATTGGAAAAATTTTATGCTTGGTGAAGAGATGTGAATTATATTTTTTATATTCTGGGTGAGCACACGATACACACACCTGGCTCATTTAGATGGGGAGAAGGAGAGAGGAAGGATGTGAAAATGGTGGCGTGTGTGATGAATTTTAAAATAAACTTGCATCTTTACACCTTTTGTTTGCAAATGGGGAAATTCCGTAATTGCTCGAATTGCACTAGGGTCCCAAATTATGGCTAATTTATAGGCAATCAAAATTCGCATTTGATCTGTGATATAATTTGAGTAAATACGGTACATATTCTTTGTGTAGCTTTTGCATTTGAATGTATGGATGAATATTCTAGCAATGAATACTGTAAATAAAATGGGCCATGAATGAACATTTTTTTGCTAACAAGTAGATAAATTGAAGAGCAAACAAATAAAAAACAAACTTATCGTTTATCCCTCACATTATGACGTGAGCTTTGGAGATATGTCTTATCTGTGAAAATATATCTGAAATGTGAGGAGGTCCTCATCCTCACAGGAATAGTTTATGAATCCTTCTCTTTTCTTTAGAATGAATGGGATTCTCTTTTCACGCTTGAATGTGTGGATGCCACCGTAATAGATGTCAAGTCTAATTGATTCCGCTCAATTTCCTCATCTTTTTCTGAATCACCTTCACACAAGTGGCCATTCAGCAAACAAAATAAATGTGATCATCTTTAGCGGAACTTATCTCTCTTGACAAGGAAACAAGAATAGTTTAAACAAATAAATGAACATTATGAGAATATTGTAGGTAAGTTGTTGTTAGTTTTTCATGAAAGAATAAAAGTGGCAAAAATTCTTGAGTTAAAGTTCAAAGAAAATTGTGCCGACAACTTGCTCATTTCAAAGGAAGCGAATAAATATATAGAGCAGAGATTTTATTGAATGAGTGTGTATTTACGGATCTGTCATATCCAGTCTCTTTCAAGTGAGTGGGTGCTGCGCACTTGATCATTTTCATTTCGATGACTCTTTTGTGTAAACTTATTCAACATTATTTGCTCTACAGCTCAAACAACATGCTTTATTCAGCTGTCTATTTAAGATTGGGATTTTGGGATGAGATGAAGTGTGAGTTGACACATTACCTGAGAGATAAGTTTATCCTTTGATGATAATCACCCATATTTTTTTCTTTTAAGTTCTTGCGCTCAATCGGAATTTAGAATGAAATGCAGACTGAAAAAGGGCTCGAGTCCTACTCATAAAGTCTGTTTTAAAAATTAAGAATGGGTTTGTCCACTCAGCTCAGTCATCTTAAATGATTTTAAATTTTTGTAACGTTTCCACGCTATTTAGAATATTTCTTGTTATTTTGAAAATTACTCAACCATAGATATCTCGTGCTGCTATTCTAGTTGCTTTAATTCGCAATATATAAGGCTCAAGACTAAACTAAAACAGGTGATTGTGTGGACATAGCCGTCCTGTCTCAACGCTCGACCAAGCCATTGTTGTCAAAGTACAAAAGAAAGTAAGAGATTCATATTTTTAAGCCCAAAATTTACTGCCAAAAGTCTCAATGGCCGCCCTTCTAAAAATACACTAAAACACCAGTGTTGCCATTTTGAGTTTTCCTGGTGTTGAATTGAAATGTATGAAAAGAGATGTAATAAGGTTAATCATTCAGAAAAAAACACTTGCTAATTTACTCCTACTTACCTACATAATTACTACGATGTTTCAACTACAAAAATTTGAATGAAATATTGCAGGCAGAATCATTGATAGAATCATTGAATCATCATAGAATCAGAATCAAGACATGTTTGAATTATAAATGAATTAGTTCCAGAACGTAAGTGCACAGATGAAACCATGAAAAAAGTACCACCAGGTTTAAATTTTTATTTTCATGTTGCTCTAATCATATGCACACCACATAACAGACGCATTAGTACGCTTCAAACTGCATATGCATGGTGTTTCCCCTATTAATCATCAAAACGTATGTATGAAGGTTTTAAATTTCTTTGACCCAAATTACTTATTACAAGGAAAACAAGTTAATTTAGATGCAACTAAATTTGATTTGATATCCGA
>JAQIXX010007489.1:0-10753 GCA_034700605.1 Willowsia nigromaculata | reverse complement strand
TTAACCACATGCAATCAAATGTCGAGAGACAAAAAATATTGCTTAAATTTTGATTTGAAAAACTCAAATTGTAGACAGAATCATGGATCGTCCTCTAAAATTCATTATATCCTAAATAATTATTCGATTTTCCCCTCAGGGATATTTTCATGTAAAATAGGGACAAAACCATGAGCCATAGATGTACACAAATTACATGCCAAAAGTAATATTCTGGTAAATCATCTAGCAAGTTTTTCACAGGAATTTTTTATCCCGCATAAGCCATATACAAATAAACTCATTACATTCTAGATTGCCTTACCAACAAACCATGAAGTTGGGGTTTTATTGATCATATTTGCATATACATATGGTTAAACTCTAATGACATGTACCATCTAATTCCTCCCATATTACTACTAAACTACTAAGTAGTTGTTATGTTAACAAATATTGCAGTTCGAAAATATTTGGCCCCTCAACCATTTGGAAAGCGCAAGCAAAAAATTACTCGAAGTTCATAAATGATCAAATTTGGCTTCCAGTTTTGTGTCAATTTATATACAAAGTAATTATTAATTAAGCAAGCTAATCTTCGTAAGACTTCATGAAACTGACTCCGAAATATGTTGTTACTACGAGAAGTGAGTTATATTTCTTGTTGCACTTCGGCTTCCGCAATTAATACAGTAAACCACTGACTCTATGGATTTGTAATTATCATTTAAATTAATTCTGCAATCATTTATAATTTACACAAGTAGGATTCCTTGTCTATCACACAATTTTACCAAACTACTTGATTTTTGGGGTATCTATTGATCTTCTAGGAAGTCGGCTGAATGTTATCTCATATTTAAAACTCCCATTCAAGTAGAACTTAATAGTGTTAAAACATTTTTCAATGAATATCAAGTGTGCTTGTGTTTAGGGAAGCGCAAATACTTATTCTGTTTATCATTTTTGCATCTTCGTGAGAGTGCATATGTGCACGGATCAAAACCCATCAGAGTATACAAGCTTAGTAACCAGAAAGGCACGTATATTAGATGTGCAATTTTATTATTATTATTACTACCATGTTCCATCTTAATATATGTATAATTTGTATTTAAAGGATTATCTATGGACATCGATATTTTAAATTTCTCCAACTTGCCAATTGATTTAATAGATGTGAGATCTGTTACACCGAAAGTCAATGTGCTAGGCTTGAAGTTGCCCGGGGAATAGAATTTCTTGCAGCGTCTGAAGTTGTTCATAGCGACTTGGCGGCAAGAAACGTACTTCTGACAGAAAATTTAACCGCGGAAATTACTGATTTCGGTTTATCAAGACAACATTATTCGCACACACAGTACGTTAAAAAGAACCAGGTAAACTGCGCACAAAATTTTAATGAACAATTATTTTTATATAAAACTTTAAAATACATAAATAAATAAATTTCGCTAATTCTTAGGAACCCTTACCATGGCGTTGGATGGCATTGGAATCTCTGAAAAATTTACAGTTTTCTACTAAATCAGATGTATGGAGTTGTAATGTTTTATGATGGGAAATATTTACATTCCCCCACCCTTGAAAATTTATAAAAGCAATATTAAGAAGCATTTTTACAATCGCTCAATGACACCACACATATTCTATGTAAAAACTTACAAGTTTTGGTGGTGGTGCTACTTCATATAGAATATGAGGATACCTGTGGGGACCGGAACCAACAGATGGCGATACTAAATCTACATAAAATAACATTAATTTCTTTATGATAAAACCCTACACTTAAATTCAATAAGCTAATTAAAATGCAATTTGAACATTACAAACCCATTCTGCGACCTCGAGCTCGGGTACTAAGTAATGCTCCCTGGACACTAGCATCACCAGGGAAGAGGTCCTCAAAGCTGTAAAATCCTCAAAAAGCGGCAAAAGTGCTGGTATTGATGGTGTAAGTAATGAATTTCTGAAAGCTCTTCCATTGAAATGGATAGACACTGTAACACATCTCTTTAACTCTCTCCTGTCAAACGAACGTATCCCAAAGGACATGACAAACATCGAGGTTGTAATGTTATTTAAAAAGGGTGACCCATCAGATCCTCGCAATTACAGAGGTATATCTCTCATCAACACAATTCTAAAAATATTTACAAGCATCATGCTAACAAGACTTCAGTCCTGGGTTGAAGAAAATAATATCCTGCCTGAAGCTCAGGCCGGCTTCCGGAAGCACCGTGGGTGCGTAGATCACATCTTCACACTTGACGCTATCAGGGAAATTTGCCGCACGAGATGGAAAAAACTACACGTTCTCTTTGTAGACTTTGCTCGAGCTTTTGACTCAATTGATCACCAGAAACTCTGGATGAAACTGAATAGTATAGGCATATCGCCAAAAATCATCAGACTTCTTAAGTCTATGTATAGTACAGCATCAATGAGGGTTAGATCCAAGGATGGCTACACAAAGCGCTTCGAAGTTGCAGAAGGAGTCCTGCAAGGAGAATTAACAAGCCCATTGTTGTTTTCTCTCTACATCAGTGACATCGAAGACGCCTTCCGGGCCTTTGAGTTGACGGGAATCAGAGGCGTTAACATTAACAGCTCGACAGCAGTCCATGTGCTGGCCTATGCAGACGACATGGCTATCCTCTGTGACTCCCCGAAACAACTTCAGGACAAACTCAACATTCTCCACGATTACTGTACACAAAACGGCCTAACAGTGAACGTCAGCAAGACAAAAATCCTGATCTTCTACCATCGTCATGTCTCTTCTCAGTACGAATTGCAATTTACCTACAATGGAGCAAAAGTGGAAGTAGTGCCAGAGTTTACATACCTTGGAGTTACATTCTGTACGTGTGGAAAATTCCACCAGCATGCGCAACACGCCGCGATCAAATCCGCTGGTGTAGCCCAAGCTGTGATATCGGTTCTGCTCCGCAGCAAGACGCACTGTTGGAACTCAATGATGAAACTGAAAGACTCACTCCTTCTTACAATCCCACTCTACGCAGCCGAAATCTGGGGACTGGCAAACGTTGACGGTATTGAAAAAATCCAGCTAAACTTTATGAAGCGCTTACTTCTACTTCCACGCTACACGCCAGGATACATGCTCAGAGTCGAAACGGGAATCAACAACACGAAAGTCTGCGTAGTCCAGAGGACCTTAAGCTGGTGGTGGAAGGTCAAGAACCAAAAAGCCACAAGATACGCTAGTATATGTATGAAGGAGTTATGTTTGTTGAATGCTGCAGTCCCTAGTCCACACAACTGGGTCACACGTCTTGATCAACTGATAAAATCTTTAGAGATACCTTATGTCAGGCACAAAGACGACATAGAGCCGCCCTGCAACCATCTCCCTGCTGGAATTATAAGAAGCATTGTTGAATTCCAATCACGACATGAAGACCTTAGTAGATGCGAGACTTCATCCTTTTCTTCATTCTATCACAGAACCAAGACTGACTCCTTCTCTGAGCCATACTTGCACCTTAAAGTATCAATGAATAAAAAACGTATGTTCTGCCAGATACGACTTCACCCAGACCGTCTTCCAGTTCTTAATGTACTCGCATCAGGCCAAAAATACAAATTCAACCCCACCAACCGATGTTGTCTGTGTGGAACGGACAATGACGACCTCTACCATCTTCTATGCTCGTGCCAGCATTTTGCAGCTCTAAGAACCCTTCCAGAAATGCATCTACGCACGAGACTACATTTGCACAAACTAGTCCGATGTTACACAGCTGACCGAGTTCATTGGATATACTACTATATGACCACAGCACTCAAATTGCGTGACTTCCTACTGGGTAACTGATCAAGAAATTGAAGGAAGACTCGGAAAGTCCGAGGTTGCCTTCAATGTCCATATAACCTATTGGGAAGACACGGAATGACCGTGGCACCCCTAAGCCGCCGTAACATCGCTAGTTAAGGCTCTATATGTAAACCTGGTTTCCTGACGATCGTCTATTCAGTAATGTCTTTATATGCATAAAATGTATCTATATCAAATTTTGTCGATTATCATTTTCTACACTGTACAAAATGACAAAACCAAATTGTAAGACTTACCAATACTACTACCTTCCTTTTTACATTTTGTTCCTTCGCTGTCATGAAATTTATGCATCTCCTATTTATATTTTATATTATTTAAAGTCATACAATTCAACTACTTTGTAATACTTTGTGTGCGGGCTGTTGGCCCTTCTATATCGCAATAAACTAACTAAACTAAAAAAAAATAAAATAAAATTATCCCAATTGGATAACTGATGTCTAGTAATACGATACTGTCTACTACTCAAGTGCAACCCCACGACCATGCGACTCTTTAAAATAGCATAAATGTATCAATCAACTGAACGATAAATTTCTTAACATAATTTTAAGGAATTGGGCGATAAATTTAGGAAATACGTAGGTATTATCAGACAAGATGAGCAGACTTTGATACCTTATATCTTAAAAATGACTTGCTTAATTAAGTTGGTCTGCACATCCTGTGATAGGTTAAAATTAGGGCTTCCCAATGACGCCTTGCTCATTGAAGCCGGTACTTGTTGTGAAGAATGCTCAACCTTGACGTCCAAGCGATGACGTTTTACTTTTTCGACTTGTTCCGGAAAGGTGTTTGGAGTAATATCCCTTCTCAGGCATGTTTTTTTAGTTTGGGGAACAAAAAGTTGTCAGATGGGACAACATGAGAACTGTGGAGATGGTGATTGAGCCAAATCATTCAGACGCACCGCAGTTTCGCTTTGGGAATTTTCGAAGTGTGACAGGGCGTATTGAAGTGTATTTGGAAATCAAAGTCACTGCATTCCTTATGATCACATGCTTTGACGTGAGCTGCATTTACCTATCTAATGATAGGCCTGCTTGGTCAACGTAGCACCTTTTGAGAAAAAGTCCGATCAAAAAACTCACATGTAGTCCCAAATAAACAGCATAATAGTGTTAGGAAAGCAATCGTTTTCGTAGAGCCATGTGTAAAGCATTCCATGGGCCAACTGGAATCCATTGTGAAAACTGTCTTGTTGACTCATCCTCACGATAATGGAGCTGCGTTGCCTCCCCGATCAAACATTTTCTCACAAAAAGAATTTTTGCTCATCGAAATAAGGTTTTAAAACTGAAAAAATTATCCTGGCAGACATTTATTTCAATATTTGATTGCAAGTGCTAATGCTTGGCCTGGACATCCAGGTCCAGTACTTCCCACAGCAAATGCCGGCTGCTAAGAACAACGTGACTCAAAAGACCCAATTTTAAGCTATCTGAGGATATGCAGATCAGCGTGATTGAGCACGTGGTTTTTGAGGCACGTGTTTTCAAAGTCTGCTCAACTGATCTGATAATACCTATGTATGTATAGGAATTACCGAAAATTGCATCAGTTTCTTAAAGAAGATTGGTAGCTGAAACAAATATTAATTCCTTGTCGGTATCTTGTTGTGATCTTTACATGGATTTAATTTAATTGATTATAATTTGATTAACCTCCTCCTTGTGACCGGCGTGTCTTCGTTCGTTCGAGGCCATCGTTTCCACTTTATTGGCGTAAAATTGTTTGGTATTTTTTATTACTTGCAATGACGAAGTATTTTGACCATTTATTTAAAATCTAAATGTACCAAAAAATGTACTGTGTTGTAATGTACGGAGCACATTTATTGGCAACCTCAAATCATGTTTTCAACTTTTGTAAATTTCTCCTATGCGGGACCTTGCAAATTAATAGTTGCTTATTTGTAGTATCCTGTAATTGAGAGCTTACAAAAGAGCATTGCAGATGAGAGTTTTACCGTTTTTGGGAGCATGTCATTAAGTTAAACAACAGCGATTACCGTTAACATAAAATGAATACCATAAATCATATAGCTAAGCGGAAAAAGTTCCATAAAATTTAGATATATATTATTATTCGCAAAAAAAGAAGCCATTGTAGACGTTTATGAGAAATCGATTTACCTTGGCATAAAATATTGCTAGGAAATCAATTTTTTGATTTTTTCAAAGCCCACAAAATCTTATTACAAGGCAGCTCAGACAATGAATATTTAACTGGTAGGTGAATTGTTGGCTTGTACTTTTTCTTTTCTTCTTGTCATAAATATAAATGCAGTGATTTTTTTTTGCATTAGAACAATCCAATAGCTACCACTTACATACACTAGATATTGATATCAGAGTTTGCGGCAGTAGGCTTTTGTGCACATAAAACTATCTAATCATTCTGCGAATCCCTTGATAACAACCATGACGAACTGTTGGACAATATAAATAACTCGAATTACGTTCTGAAAGCAATTGTCCTCATCGACAAAGAAAAATAAACGACCAAGCTTTGAAAAGCACAACGAATACAGGATATTTATTAATGGAACGTTAGTAAAACTTTGATTGAAACTTGGAACAATTTGAGTCGAGTGGCAAAATAGCTACGCGACCAATACTTTATCGGAAAGCCTTGCTTCAGCAAGATCGTCCATTGAGGAACAACTCAAATGCGGAAAATGCCACTGTCACCCTTTTGAAATCCCTGTCCAAAGGGTTAAATGACACCAATTCTGAAATATCTGTTATCAGAACCGGTTAATGACGTCAGTGAAAACCCCATGAAATGGATGATCAGCGGAAAATTCAGTTGGTAATCTGGGTATAGGTGCAGCAACAGATACTTAGAGACTCTAATTTTAATTCTGAGACACCCGACGATGAACAATTAGCTGAAGATCAGTGGCAAAGGTGAATTTTTGGAATTCAAAAAAATCCTGATTATATCTTGATATCTTATGAGTACTGATTTCATTCAAATATCTTTTATTATTTATAATGATGTATGTACTTATTACTTGCTTAAGGAACACCTGTTCATTTATAACACATCAAAATGATGTGGAACAGCAGGAAAACTCAAAATTACTAGATAAGCGTAATTTACAATATATGAAATTATTGACTTACAAATTGTTAAGACAGTCTTATTCTGTATAAACTCACTAAATATTAGAATTAAAGACTTTTCTTGAAAATTTTACGTTTTTGGGTAAAACAATAAATGTATACTAGATATAAATTATAAATTTTAGATATATCGATAAAACCACAATTCATCCAACATTCTAAAATTTTGCGTGTTTAGTATATTTCGCATTGCTTTTTATTATTGCATGCATAACCAGATGTTCACTTTTGTGTTTATACTTTTTTCGGGAAGAAGCACATCGTCGATGTTCAATCTGAAGACTGAACTATCATCAAAGTCGAAAAATCTACACCTAAGTATTCAAACCATGAAAATGCATTTTCGAGCACTATGAGAATATGATTGCATGTTTTTTCCTTATAATTATGACCGGATTGATACATATTGTATTCCAGGAAATTTCCTAATGCAAGGCATGCATTATGGAAGCAAACGTATTATTCTTACTAAATTTCCGGATATAATAAAATCACAAAAAACAACAGTATATTAAATATAGTGTATAATGAAAAGTAGAGAGTTAAGATAGCATGTCAATTATCATTCTATGCCTAGTCTCTCAGTATTTAACCGAATATTTCAGAAGCCCATACTTGTAGTTTAATGGTTAAGATTCTCAGAGCGCTCTGCTGGTTCATTGTTTGGATTTTGGGAAATGATTGCTAGTTCATTGTTCAGAACTTGGGACTTGATGATGATTCATTGTTTAGATTAATCATCGACGACATGGGGTTAGAATAACTGAATCTTATTGTGTTGTTTATTTACAAATTTGTACCTTCCAGAAAAACAGATTTCATTTTGTCAGTTTGTTCAAGGCCACAGCGTGGGTCAGAAATTTTAAACCTTGCTTGCGTCCTTTGCATTTCTGCTTTTATCAAGTGTAACGTCTTAAAGGTACTCAAAAGTACTAAATATATAAATTATTTTCCCCCGAAAGAATGCACGAAAGATTTTTCAGAAATTGCCAGTCGATTATTGATGTTTGAGTGGGACAGTGAGTAGATTTCCATATTTGTTTCTAAAGCACATATTTTACTAAGTGGTTGCCTGCAGAGCAACTTGGTTTTAATTAAAATTTGAGCATTTGTTTTAGTGCAATGTTTCACTAGACGTTTCGTCAAATCAATTTTTGACTACCTTTGATAAATATACCGTCATGATAATATATATTACGTTAATCGGAATATTTGAGCATGTTTGAATTAGACGTTTTATATAATGTATATATTTCATTATATGTTTAAGCACACTTCGTCCTTCTCAGATTATAATGAAATCAAGAAGAGACTTTCATTTACCAGTGACATTAAATCTCCACTAGACAAATCGTTCTTCATGTAAAACCATTTACGCAAAATAAATTTTCACAAAACAGTTTTTAAATACATGAATCCAATTGGGTTTCACAATGCTACATTATGGATTTGCATCATCAGCTATGACGTCAAATCAAAGTGCAGTGTGTAATGGAATCATAATTTATATGCCATGAAATACTTCCATCCCTTCAAGAGAAAAAAATTCATTTCCTTTTTAGGTCACCACCAGCATAGTAAGCTTTCAAGCCAGCATGACAGTAAGCAGAATGCGGAAAGCTACGCGAGAGTTGCGCATTGAAGTTGGATGCCATCCATCACACAAAGGTGAGTTTTGCTTCTGATTTGGTGACGGTGTAAGTAGTGGAGTAGTGGAAACATTTGGGTATAACTGGTTACGAAAAATTTCTGTACGGTGACAGCAACAGATATCACGCAGACGACGTAGATGAGATCAAAACGGAAATGCGGAGCCAACTATTGTCCAGGAGGCTATCATTACGTCTTTGCGTATTGAGAACGATACAAACTTATTTGTGTTTTGTATATTATTTCACTGCAGTAACTATTTGATTATGCAAAAGAGCTGGCAAAACTTGGGTTTAAAAAAATTATTTAAACAAAATCATTTATAACGCGTTTAAAAATTCCATGCCTTCAATGCAATTTCGGTGTCTCTATGCATTCGAAAACAAAATGACTTATATACGAATTATGAAGCCTTTCGTTTTAAATAAGCTTTGTTTACTTAGCAAATAAGTAATTTGAATGAGATCCGTACAAAACATGAAGAGACAAAGATGTGATCAGGAAGTATGGAATATATGCATCTTTTTTATGAAGAATTAATTGATTTATTGGAGCATACTTGCAGTTTCTCACGGAAATTTATGAGAGAAGACATCCTATTTAATTGAAGTTTTTACATTGCAATCTGTGCATCTGCTCAGTTTTCGGATATATAAGATCAATTGTACGTATGTGATATCAAGGTTGACTTTGGAGTAGCTAAACAGAGATATCCATTATTTTAAGCTGATAAGATACTCCTGATAGCATGTTAACTACAGGATCCAAAGCAACAATTTGGGTATATTTTTGAGTGACTCGGGTTGCAAATTAGATTTTGTACAAATTACCCTTCATTATGCCACGCTCATTATTAACATACCTTCAAAACAATATTGTATAATATTCAATTAAGAAACATTGTCAATATCTGTAAATGTAGATGATCAGTCAATGTCACTAACGAACAAATACTTGAAAGATGTTTTAATGAGCTGAAAATACGTAAGCTGTTAATGATGATGTAATGTTGACAGAAAGGCTGATCGAGATACGGGTATATAAATTACTTGTTTTTCCATCAGTTTGTTAAGTTTTCGTAGTAGCAAGGTGATTGAAATCTTGGCAATCATGGAACTCTACGCCCTTGTGCTTTTGCTGTTTTCTACGTGTATCGGTGCCCCAATCAAAGAAAAACCAGAATCCTCACTAATGTGTAAGGTATTCAATTTATAACATTAAAGGACCTTTTTAGGTTTTAATGGGAGGTGGGCCCAGAACGGACCATTACAATTCATTTATCAATCGAAAGCTCTTGTCAGTGGGCACACGTATCAAACGTGCTGCACAAAATCACTTTTGGCCCTTTGAGGTTCGAATTTTAGCATGGGGGTAAATGGGGCAAAAAATGGTGTTCAAAATGAACTGTAAGTGTTTTTGTAATGCCGCGCTTTGATGGCAAAATATCGTTTAAAATGAAAATCAATTTATTGGTGATAATTTAGATCGTATTCTCGACAATCACCGCGCTGAATTGGTACTGATTGTCACCAACTCAAAAACACTTAATTCGGCACCACATTCGGCCCCATTTACTCCCACGTTAAAATCCAATTTTCAAGGAGCCAAAAGTGGTTTTGTGCAGCAGTTTTGAGACTTTTGCCCATTGACAGTGTATTTCAGCGTAACAAGAGCATTAGACTGATATGGGAATTTTTATGGACCGGTCTGGGCCAAGCTAGCCTTAAATCCTAATATGGTCCTTTTGCAAAATATATTGCAGAATGACAAAAGTTATATACGAAGGATACCAGTTATAAAACTTTTAATCGACTCCGTTGTACGCCATTTGGTAACTTTTGTATATCTGCTTAGGAGTGTAACAATTACTTGTGACATAAATATGAATTAAGAATTTGCTTACACTGAATCCCTTGTAGCTCACCCGGTTTTTCCAAACCTAAGATTTGTCGCAAATGTAGATGGGAAGTCTTTCTTTGCTGACGACACTCTGAGAGTATGTTGGATTAAACTTAATTTTTTACCCTATTATGTGAATATATAATATATATAATACCTCCGATCCGTAAAATATTTTATAGGATTGGTTGACGTCGAAGACATACTGTGACTCGTTGGGGATGAAATT
>JAQIXX010007488.1:0-10754 GCA_034700605.1 Willowsia nigromaculata | reverse complement strand
CATGGGGGGCAGGTGACGAAACTACGTCATGGGGGGTCAAGTGACGAAATTTCGTCATGGGTGGTAAGGTGACCAAAGCTTGAGATACTACTAACCCATATGTCAGGAAAAGTACACAGGTACTCGAGAAAAAACGCACACGGACAGATGGACAGACAGACAGACGGACAGACGGACAGACGGACAGACAGACAGACGGACAGACAGACAAACTAAAATCAATAAGTATCTCAATTCTTTCGATACTTAATAATGAGACGTAATTGGAAGGGGACTTGTACCTTTTCATTTTTTGCTTGCATTTGCAATGAAACCTTCAATGTCTTGCTTCACCCCATTTATTCTTGAACTCTTTTCTCAGCTCTCTGTACTTGGAGATATCGCTGTATAAATGACGGACATGCGCTTGAACCGATACGCATTTTAATTTGACCAAATCAACCTGAAGTTATTCACCCTTTCTTTTTAAAATCGAGTGCTGCCTTCCCCCGCAAGTTCCTGAGTAGGCGTCACTCTTTTCGACTCCAATCCACTCTCATCCACAATGTCCTCGAGTTTTGTCGGGCGTCACATTATGGAACATCAGAAGCTTCTTTTTTACATGAAGTGGATCATTCTTCTGCAGAGAGCATGCCTGCTAATAGTTCATTCAGAGAAATGAATGAAAATGGAAAATAGGTGGATCCTGCATTCAGCTCTCAATTTAAAAAAAAGGGAGAGAGATGAATAACTAAGTCCACGAAGACTTCCCGTGGTGCTTTCACATTAAAGGCGAGTAGTGAGGCTTCACATGCAAATCTCAATTGAGCCTCGCTCGTCTGGATGTCGTGTTATCTCTGCCATACCCAGAATTCCGTTGAATTACAGCAGATTAGACGGGCTAACTCAATATGGTTTCGGTATATTCGCACCATAAAGATTGCAAAACCGAGTGGCGTAGGGCAATATGGGTTGATGCTTTAAGGCATGAAACTTTTGATTATCATTGCACAAGACGTCTTGCACAAAACTTGCTTGTTGGATAAAAAGCAAAAATCTGAGTAAGAAGCTGGAAAATTTGAATGAGACGGGAGAATTTTATGATATTTTTTTAACTGCGGTGTTATCATATCTTGAATGGTTAATTAAATTTGCACGGGGAGATGTCTGAAGTAAAAGGCAGATTTTGTAAGAGAAATTTTGCAACATTAATATACCGTTCTGGTTTTGCTAACATAGTGGCAAATTAAATGTCAGGAAATATGCCTGCTTTGCATTCTGAGTATTTGAGAGTTAGTAGTGCAATTAGTGCAATAGAGTAACTTTTTTCAAAATCGACCTGGTACAGACACTCAAATTTTTAATTTTAATACTAACATGTGTGATGAGAGCTCTCTTATGAGCAATACTTATTGGTGAATTGTTTTTGTCTTTGTCTTATTGTGTACGGAAGTAACGAAATATTTAAATGTTTGACATGTACACATTTGGGGACTGTTTTTCTCAGGAACTGTGAGAGATAGCAATACCATCTTACCTGCGTTAGATACAGAATAATAAACTGAGATTACGTCTTTTTTAAAAATATGAAATAAGTAAGAATTAAACCAATATAAATAGTTTTTAGAATTATGGTAAAAATGAATTGTTGTATTTAATATTTCATGTTTCGGCGTTAAATTTTGACAAAACCCTAAATTTTCATTTGTTGAAAAATAATACTTTACGTATTTCATATTTCAAGAGACGACGTAATGTCAGTTTTTTATAGTGTTTCCAATGCAGGTAGAATGGTATTTCTATCTCTTTTAGTTTCCGAGAAAAACAGTCCCCAACATGCCCACACACAACTATAAAACATTTCATAATTTTTGTACAAAATTAGATGCAGACTACACCAATTCACCAATAAGCATCACATATAGAGGGTTCTCATCACACATGATATTGTAGAATTTAACAATTTGAGTGTCTGCACCAGGTCGATTTTTAAAAAAGGTACTCAATAGTATAATACCCGACGCAGTTTATCTCAAAAGCTGTGCTACCGTGTAAAAAGTTAACACAAGAACAATCTTACGATTAGAAAATGTTGATGCTTATAATTGCGGCTGTGGGTTTGCCGCTAGAGCAACAGTCCACTTATTATGCTTTTTATTCTCTTCAACAGTTGCAGTTGTTACTGTTTCTCATTAAATTGTGTAATAGCTTGCACAATACTGGTGTTCTCCGAGAGACAAGAGGCTTGAATCTTTCATGCTGGCATGAAGTTTTAATTCATTTACACAAACTTATTTTATTGTAAATATGCTTTTCAGGAAAAATAAGCGACATCTACACTACACCTTTATCATATCAAGACACAAATTACGAAACTACACAAGCTGCCACTTCAATAAAATAATCCCCAAATATTCAATTGTTCCTAATCGTTTTGGTTGCATAGATAATTCATGTGGTAGACCCTTGCGAAGATTGTCTAATACCTGAAAAATAAGGCGAATAAATAAGAAGTAATCATGTAGGCTGATAGAATTAATTTCACTAACTTGGGCACATTTTGTGGACCACAATCAGGGCAACAATGAAAATAAGAATGATCATAAAGCACTTGGGCAGCAAGTGAATCGTCATCAAATCCAGGTCCACCATGTTCCACTCTTCTTTACCAAGACGTATATGCAATCAATTAAAATAAATATTCTACCTACGTATTGAACACAAGCAAGCTTAATGAAAGTATAAATGCTCATTCGTGTTTTCATGTGGTATAAAATGTTGTGGTGACAATAACAGTCGGCAATTTCGCATATAAAAAATGCTTATTCTTGAATTGCTTTCCTGTATTGCAAACTTGACAAAAGTAGCAAGTGGAAGTTTGAAAATCATGCGTGTTTGAGTATGTCTTATCCCAACGTGGCTCTGCAAGATTTTTAAAATATTTACGATTCGTTACGGTATGACACGGAGAGGCGAAAAACTATATGTTAACTAATGATTGTTTCTAATTTTAATTAAAAGTTGATTCCAGATGTATTGATAAAACCTTGAAATCTATACTACCGTTTGTGGATATTTTTGTAGTATGACTAAATTATTTGGTCAATATTTCTTCGACAAATCAAAAAATTTGAAAAATTTAGCTACCATTTTTCGTTTTTGTGAATTTTTGCTGGCCTTAGTATTAATCTAGATAATATGGAGGTATAGTTTTTGTTGATAATTGTAATCTAGAAATGTTAGGTGTCGATAGACGGAAGACCAACAAAAAATATATTTGTAATGGGCTCAAGATCATTTAATGCATTTAAATATGGCAAATTTTTAAATCAAAGTTATCTTACCATTCAATTGCTTTTATTGCCGTGCGCATGTCAATGTTGTCGAATACTTTTAATTCATTATCCATTTATCTTGATATTGATGAAACATCAAATTTGTTTAACATATTTCAAACAGCGCTGTAATTATGCAACAGACAGTTTTGCTTTGACTTCTAGATTATTATGTAGTTTTTTGTCCGCGGGTTTTTAAATTTGTATTACGAACTGCCACATGGTTCCGCCAAACATTTAACTGGATGACATCATCGTCATCATCCAGTTTTCATCACTCGGCCATTCATGTGAACCGAAGCTCAGATGTATTACATGAGGTGGTTCTTAAGACTAATTAAAAACCCACTGTAACCAAAGTTTGCATATCATTCAGATGATGCGAAATTGCCCATTCCATGATTTTATATTCTCCTAAGATCTTGGAATAGTGAACCTCCATGTTAGTGTCGAGTTTTACGTGCTTGGAAATCAAAGCACGTTTTATGTGTTGTAAATTATATAAATAAATATTCAGTTACGTAAGCCCTAACCTTCAGAAATTTTCACATATTATCACAATGTCTCCATTTTGTCCTTCCAACCGAAGTTTTTTTGTTCAACCACAAAATATTGGAATACTTAAGCTGTCGAAGCAGGGTACCATACCCTACTGAAAATAAGTGTGAGCAAATATCTCGTATTGCCCAATTTTCTATTGAACCAATCAATATAGATTTCTCGCAACCTCCAACCGTCTCTTTGATTTAAATTTGAAATGCCTCGTTTAACTACCAGTTTAAATTTAATAGGTTTTGCATTTTGCAAATGGTACGCGTTTAATTAATTTTTCGTTTCAATTCGGAATAAGATTGAAACAACAGAATAAGCACATAATACTATTAAATTGTATTTACTTCATAGTTTTAGTGTCGTATTATGCCAAGATTAGGCTAATTCCTTTAAGAATTCCGCCGTTTCTGACATGTTGGTTAAAAGCCAGATTGGTGAAAAATCTTCTCTGCTCGCTTCAAACATCCTTCAAAAATCGCATAAAGGCTTCAAAATGGGTTATCGTCTGTTGAGATTCTTGACCAGTGAGCACATTCACTGCTGAAAAATTTGGCATGTTTTGAGACAAAATCAAACTTTTCTGACGGAATGACTTTTTCAACTTCATTCCTACCGATGTTCGGAAATTTAGACATATTGTGGCAGAGTTTCAATTTTTCTTTTTTAAATATTCAACCGAAATATAAAAATTACAGATTAGGCAACAAAATCCTTAACAAATTAAATGCTAGCTGACCTGCTTGACAACTTGTAGCTCAATGCCATTACTAAACAAATTAATTAAATTTCCTTGGAACTTCAGACCATCTTCTTAATTTGAGTTTGTCATGCCTTGTTTGATAACAAATCTCAATTTAGGAACTTTGCGTTTTGCAAATAGTACTAGTGTAATTAATTTAACAGCAATGACCTACCTGAAGAGCAACCTTTGCTCTACTACAAAGGTTGAAAAATATCGCTTGGAAAGGTATAAAAATCACAATGCCACCCAGTCCGGCAAGCATAACATCAGTTATATAAATTTTAAGAAATGAGGGTGGTGAATGAGGCATTCCACACGTTAGACTTTTTGTTGAAAATTAAGAAAATCAATGAAATGGCCATTTTACTCATTGTCCAGAACCAATTTTGACGTAAAGAAGGAGCTTGCTCCGACTCTGGACAAAACGTTACCAGTGCCACTGCCACTAGACTAGGCGTTGTAATTCAAATATTAATAATTTTTGTGAGGGATGAGATTACTTGATCTTTTCCAACCATACGTACCCTTATATTACTTTTTGTTTGACAGTCACTAAGATGTTCCAAGTCGATATGAAACAAAAACTGGTATCCAGGTATAGAGATTATTGCAGCATCTCCGGAGGCTCTTTACTCCCGTCTTGTTGACTGGATTGTGAATCTGGTGAAAACCAAGTTGTCGTTTACTCGCCCCGTTTCGTGAGTTTTTTAATCATTCCTCACAAAATCATAAATTTTATGAGCTCCTGCTTTCCAACAAGTTCTTATAAATAAAATTTCATGATAAAATGATTACATGACAAACTTTTTCTACACAATAACGCATCATTTAATAAGGATTTCAACATACGCATATTCATATAAAATTCACTTTCAAACTTTTCCGAGATGATATTAATAATTTTGAGCATTGTTTTTTAACTTGTCTATCCAGAAAAGTTATATTAATTTATACGCTATAACGTAATGTGAGGATACCTGATCTAATAACATACCAACCATTAGTCAAAATACAGAAGAAAATTAACCATTTCGAAATCTGGATCTGCAGGATGGTTTGTCCTTTCTAGAATTGCGAAAGTGGAACACTCCATTGGTCAGTTATGGTCCGCATCCACAGGCTTACTTCACATTCAGCTCAAAATAAGGCATTGACTGGTATAGAGATAATTTTTTAAAACATCTATTTTTGCTTTGCATTTTCCATGACTCTCCGTGAGCGGTTTCTGCTTGAGATTAAGCGTTTTCGGAATTTCTTGGAAGTTAAACCTCAACCAATAGCGAGCAGAAAGAAAATATGACGATTGCCATTCGCAAAGTGCCTTTTAAACTTGTCAGAGTCCACACGAGCACCCACCACGACACCAGATCTTTTCCATCGTTGAACATTTCTTGTTGTCCATAATAATCCAATTTAAGAGAGAGATGATATAAAACTACTTGGCAAATGGAACGTATTATTCATGTAATTGAGCAGCTTTATTTAATATCAACAAGGCCAATCACGATATTTTTTGAATTTGTTGAAAATTATGTATAATGTGTCCCTCATTATAGTGTCTTTAAATTTAAAAGAATTCCGCCCCATAAGATCAGGGTTTGGTAAGTTAGAGCCAATCCCTAATAAATATTTGGGTAGTAATTTATTCCGAAACCAATAAAGCTATTCAAAAAACCTTTTTTGCATTCGGTAGACAATAAAAAACTGAGAGGACGTTTTTCCTCAAATTTTCAAATTTTTTAGAAACAATGTGCTTAAAACCCAAAAATAGTGTATATTTTCTAAAATTTAACACAAACGCCCAAACTATATTTTTATCGTAATCTACGCTTAAAATATGACTACCATATGTTCTAAGTTTGACTTGACATATTCCACTCGTCAAAATAAGATGAAAAAAAGATAGTAGCAAGTTTATACAAGAGTACAGCAGCTAAATTAATTTATACAACGGATCCGTGATCCACGTGCCAAACATGTGTGACGTATTTGTCATTTTGCGACTTTAAATAAGTTTTGCATTAAAGTTATTTAATACCGGACTTTTAACTTCTTTTAATTCCCTATATTTTACAGGTTTGAATACTTTTAAGAAGCTGCTTTAAAGCGACCTTGTTGAGACTAGTGAATCCTCCCCACAATATTTTTCTGAGTTAGACGTTTCATAAACAAACATTGCATCATCCGAAGTAGCTAGTATTCATGAAATTGCCAGTACTGGAATTTCGAGTATCACGGAGAGGACAACCTCTATTATTGATAATGAAGCGCATGACGTTTATGGGTTCTTTTTGTCTACATGGAACTCTATTCGCAAATGTTTTTGTGATATAGATGCGGAAGTGATGAAAATATTCCATTGGACCTGGTAAGTATTTGGGATTATTCCGAAATAAATAACTTATTTGATTCTACGACAGGTTGGTGAAATACCGGATTGGTGAAAAACAGGTCCGGTTTGGGGAAATCGATTTGGCCCCAATTGGGGAAACGAAAAGTCCAAATTGGTGAAATCAAGAGCCAAATTGGGGAAATCCAAAACCGCCACAAATAAAGCCTTTGACAATCGTATGTGCTATGTTACCACACTACAATACGCAATTTTTTAGAAAACAATAAAGTAAACTTTTGCGACAACTGGAGTGGAAAGTTTTATTCTATTTTAGTGTAAAGATCTAATCAGAAAAGGACCCACAACCTAGGTTTGCAATTGCCCAAATGTATGATAAGCCAGATATCGAATTCCATCAAAATCGTTCTTGAAAAACTCATTTGTATTTTGCATTTATTGCACTATACTAAAAGTTTGATTGAAACCAGCATTGACTTTTACTAAATGTCTACAGAAGTTTAGTTTCTGAAGATATCTCAGTGCTTGTAAGGTTTTCTTGCATTTTATAATTGAAACAAGTGAATCTGCTGCTACAAAGGAAATCGATGAAGCTATAATATGATTTTTATTTCGCAAATATCCTGGAGTTCTTACGGATTTGTCTTCCTAGGCAAGCCTACACAGGAATTTCCTTTAAGAAATACAGTTTATGAACTTACATATAATAAATAGGCTAAAACCAATGTTTAATAACAGCCTGTACTTCGGTATCATCATTTGCTCAAAGGTACATTCATCCATGCATTAAGAAGTCACTTTAAAAACACAAGGTCGGATTTTCAGATGCGTAGTTCGAAAGTTGAATGTATGTTTTTCACTCCTGCAATAATATTCATATTGATTTGATGTTTAATTATATTTAGGGACTTGCAAGCATTGACGAAATACGTAAATATAATACCGTAGATTATTTATAAGAATATAAATGAATCTTGTAACCGCAATTTACAAGATTAGTTTGTTAATTTGTATCAAAATATAATTTCACCAATCAGGACCACACTTTCACCAATTTGGTTTTTGGTGCTTGCTCGAGGTCCGTTTTGGTGAAATAAAAATTTCTCCAATTTGATTTTTCACCAACTTGACGCATTCCCACTTATTTATATATGCCAATGCAGATTATGTTTGATTTAAGGAGATTTGTGAAGATAAATGTTTTCTCTTTTGTAAAATTTTTACGGTTTGTATGAAGAATCAAATTCTCAGTGAATTTCTTTTAAAGGAAAACCAGTTAATTTAAGTTCATCTTGTCTGATTAAATATGATTTTATATAATTTTATAACATTTCCCTAGCGCGACCAGCTTAATTTCCCAGTGTGATAAGCCACAAAATCTTGCTCCGGTGGAAAATGTAATCAATTACATAACTCCAGTGTAAAATTTATATTTTCTTAATGTTATTTTATCTCAAACTAAGTGTATTAAACGGATTTTTATTCATTAATCTTATTTGTGGTGAATATATTAAACGGAATCCGGACACAATGCCGATATCACAAGTAGCGAGTTTTCAAAACTCGCAACTTAGTACCTAAAACTCAATATTGGTACTAAATCGCGAGTGCCAAGTCACAAACCCCGATATGGTGGTACTAAGTGACGATTAAAACTTAGAAAAATTTCCTACAACTCCTTTATAAAAAAAGGCTAAAACAAAATACAAAGAGTCACAGTCAGTAGGAAATCATTGTTATTGTTATCAGTAGCGGTTGTATATTTGCCAACTTGAGTAGAATTTGAAACGGAACAATCTAACTAACAAGCTATTTATAACTATAATTTTAAGCTATTTAAGTGTAAGCTATAACTTTGCGGTTGTTCTTGTAATTATAAGCGTTTTAGCAGTCTCATATCAGTTGTTAGTTGTGGAAGTGTTAGATAGTACTATCTGACTAGTCTTGAAACCGAAAAAGCGTTCGCATAATAAACTTGGACCCGACATTTGAATGCATCGCAATCACTCTCTTCAGCTCCTTGCTTAGATATTGATTAAAATTAGGATATAAGTCCTCTATAATTATAGTATTCAAATTCCAATGTTGTTTAACATTCGATGTTCAAGTATTCATACGGCTATTCAATTCCATGATTCTGTTATAATACTTACAATTATAAGAATATCCATAGGGTTATAAATTAGTTAGATGATTCCCTTTCAAATTCAACTCATGTTGGTTTATATACAACTGCTACTGATAGCAATTACTTAAGCATTCATGATTTGCCTCTAACTGTGACTCTTTACATTTAAGCTTGGTCTTTTTGATGAGGGAGTTGGTGGAAATTTTTCTAAGTTTTAATCGTCACAGTACCACCATATCGGGGTTTGTGACTTGGCACTCGCAATTTAGTACCAAGCCAAACTCGTCAAATGTTACCATAATATCGCGATTAGTGATATCGCTATTGTGTCGGTGATTCCATAAGACAGGTTATCGTGGACAATTAATTGTATTTGATATGTCATTATATAAAAGTCACAACAACATTTTCAGGTTTGAAACTGCAGAAATCTATGTAAAAAATACTGATTATTTTGAAGGAAAACTTAAGAGAAAGAAGCGTTTTTTGCTACTTTTGCAAACGTGTTAGGTACACTTTCCGACTAAATGACAAACGAAAACACTTAAATTAAGGGAAATGTACATATAAGTAGTCGACCATACGTATTAAGTAACAACGCTTGAGAATTAAAAAACTGCACACACTCATCTCAACATATTTCAACTTCAAGCTTGCTTCAGTTTCAGGAAGAAATAATGGTGTTGTATTACAAAATCTTAGAACATTGCATGTACTATTCGTTCCATAAATGTTACATGATTGACTCGACTGAAATAACAACTTTCTACAAAACGGGACAAGTTTCGTTTTGTTCATCCGGCATGAATTTCAATAATTCCAAATCCAAATATTCTTTCCGTAAGAATCTTCTGCACGAGCATACTCATGCAACTTACTTCTATAGTTGAATGCTCTCTCATGGCTATCATAAACATCTTCTGCCCGCATTTTTTGTTTGTATATGTAAGTCTAACAAACACAACAAATTCCCTTTGACCTTCAATTTCTCAAATTATACAGTATGCGGTAGCTTGATTTAATTATCGCTATTGCATCTCCTCCCACTCGCCGATTAGTTGGCATTAACATTATTATAGATATCTGGTACTTGCAACCATAAACATTTACATTATTCTGAATACAATAATAAAGCCATAAAACACTAAGTGATCTGTTGACTGCTAAAGTTCTGAAATCTGTTCCTGCTCAACGTTAGTAAGATCAAACGGTCAAAGCATCACTACGTTTATAAATGAAAAGGGAAACATTTTGCGTAATAAAGCTATTAGATGTGTGTAATGTAAATAAACACAGAAACAGTAAAAAACTTTACAAGAGTTTCTACTCGGCATTTTGGGAATATGGTTTATATCTAAAGATGACGACATGGGTTTTCACGAGATATTGCTTTTAGGATGTCTTGTATTTTATACACTTTTCCTACTGTGCTTTTACTATAACCTTGTTTACGTTCAACTTTCTCACTTTCTCTACCTTTTTACTGGATACTCTTGAAGAATACTGTGGTTGGCCGATGCTTTATGAAAGTGGGACATGGAACAGTTCAAAATTTGACTTGACGATATCATTGGTTGATTTGATGAGAAAGTTCGATTCAAAAGTTATAGATATCAGTTTTATTTATGGACCTTTCAGTTTTGTGTTGAAGGAAGCAAATGAAGTAAT
>JAQIXX010007487.1:0-10759 GCA_034700605.1 Willowsia nigromaculata | reverse complement strand
TTCGCTGTAATGGCACTTTCAATAATATTGCTCTTTAATGTCGTAGCCGTGTATCTGTGGAGAGACCGAAAAACCCCTGTCTGTGTGGGTACTCGGCTGGGCGTCAGAACAAATCTGGCGTTCCTTCCCAAAATACATACATACATACATAATTGTGTTTTTCAATGGAAACATGAAGATTGAGAATTTACATGAAGTTACTTCATGGTAAAATACAATACTATGGTATGCTGTCCGTTTATTCATGGCAACGTTTAAAAATCATTTTAAATGGAAATATGTACTAAATATTTGTAATGCTAACCGTATTTTAGAAATCATCTGACTTTGCTTAACTTTTGAAATTTTTTAAAACTTGGCAGAGAGAGTTGAAAGTAATGTATGACGACTATTAAGATTATTCCGATGACCTAGATTAGCAACCCATTGCTCTGGGAAAGGGGTTATTTTTAATTAACGATACATGCCTCAGCAATATATATTCAAAAAGAGACAGTCATTCAATCCGTCTTACAACGTTGAATGAGTTTGTAATTATATTGAAGTAAATTTGTTGACAGTATTCGGAAATACATTCTTGCAAAATGAAACTATTGCTATTTTTCAATCCATACGATTCCTATCTTTCGTTTTACGAGTATATGTAATACCGAATGTTCTTTTGAAACTATTAAAGCAGAAATCACAAATTTTAAAATATTGATTCTCTTCTCCGATTTGTGCATTACCTTTGCTACTTGATGAACAGAGATTTTGTATTTACGCTTCAAAATACTAATGTTCTGCGTGAGAATCATGATTCTTACTATTCGAGTAAACTGAGATTAAAATAAAATTGTAGCATCTACAAAAACGATGCAGCCTAGATTTTCTTGTACAATTTTTTTTTAATTTTTATAAAGTTCTTCTTATAACCACTCGTCCTAAGTAACTTGGCTATCACAAGATGGCCAACTGCAAATATATTTATAAAATTCCAATAAGGAAACTACTTCCGCGCCTAAAGAAACTGGTTCTCTTTATCTATTTAGAGAAGATCTAGTCAGGTAGCAAATTTTTACAAATTTGAGCTATGTGTTTTGCCACTGAACATATTTCTTCTACAAAATACATGGAACTTTTTTTCATATTGTAACAAAAATTACATAATGATATCATTCACAATTGGATCCGAAATTGGCCAGTGAAATCTGTAAACGTAGATATGAATGCAGCATCCAACATCCAAATCGGGGTTATGATCGACTAGCTACAAATCGAACTGAAAGGATACTTATCCATTCTTAATAAATATCATTTAAAGGTTCATTCAAAATGCACCATTGTCTCAACACGCGTTCAAACTATCAAAATATTTAACGCTAATATTGTAGTAAATTTGCTGAGGAGTAATGCAGGACGCTACTTGCATGCTTCATCTGTGATTTTGAAATACATTTTCGCAAAATCACGGCATAGTTTATTATATACATTGAAGGTTTTGATGCTGAAAACAGTACAATTTTAAGAACCAGTTCTTTTGCTTTACACCTATATATATTTTTTCCTTCACAATTTCTAGTGAACCATATTTGGACTTATCCTTCAAATTCCGACTTATGCACGTCGTTATTATAATTTTGACCTTAACATCAGACCACTAATTTATGATCTATCATATAACTATCGGCTAATGATTGTGCGTAGGCTTTTTTGGGTAATGTCTGAAATAATTTTATCCATTTCAAAACAAAATGTACTTTCTGAGGACTTTTTAGTTTCACTCTGCCGTTTTCAATCCGTGCTTCATGCATTTTGCCAAACATACCCATCCAATCAGAACAGATAAATATGCGAATTTTATAATTTTCATTTAAGCAGTAGCTTTTGTTTTCTCCATTTAGAAAGCAAATGAGTAATAGAAAATGATTTTACCAACAGAATCGTAAGTAGAAACGATGAATTTTGTTGTTAGATTTCTAAACTTATTAGCAAATGATCTACATCTCTGGTATTCATCCCACCAACAGAGTATTAACTAATAAATTGTCACTTTTTTCAAACCTACATGTTTGGCATTTGTTCTTATTCTCGAATCAGTGACATTTTCAAATGACAAAACTCACAAATAAAAATTATACAATAATTTACCAAACCTGAAGTAAAAAGTTAGTATATGTGACGATAATACAATGGAGGCTCCTTCATCCAATTTCACTATAATTATCGGTGATCAGTATAGTTTACACGAAGGGAGAATTTATTTGCTCCAGCTTGTGCTAAAATGTAACACTTGTCCATTTTTATTCCTTCTATTATAACTTAAGTAATCTGCACGCAAAAGTGTACCTCTTATAAGTTGCAAATAGTAATAGAATTCGTTGGACACTTTTATCTCCCAGCGATCATTTTGGTCATCTTGGTCAATCATTGCAAATAAACAGCCTTGGCCATTGATAAAACTTTCCCGGATAGCTACTTTTCATTAAAAAGGTAAAATTCATACTGGGATATTAAGTAATGTTAAAATCCACACCTTTTAGCGCATATTTAAATCTAGACAACGCATCAGTCACATCACTTAGTACTTAAGATATATACTAATTTCGATGGAGAAGTTTGAAGTATTAAACGACTGATTTTTACTGCCCCTAATTTCAATTTAATTCTGCATTTAGAGAAGCAAAACATTCTAAATTTTCTGTCAACAACTTCACAAACAATCAAAGTACATTATAGATAACACGTTTCTAAATTTGTCACGTTTCAGGCTAATTTTTTAGTAAATTTTAATGAAATACATTTTTAACTAATTAGCATTCAGCCACAACACATTGCAAATCCATCCAATGATCAATTGGATCTGTCATTAACAAGTATTTTAAAATTTAAAAGCGATCGCCAAAATTGAGCGACATTCATGCAAGTAGGCATGATACTCGACCAGCTTCAAAATGCGCCAAAAGGATACTTTACCTTTCACAAAGAATCCCTTTACCCTAAATTTTGCCATAAAATTGTAATCTGATTGCAGATGAGTAATGTAGGACTCTACGTGCAGTCCGTTAACATTCTGCGTCCGTAATTCTGAAATACATTTTTCCAAAATAACGCAAGAATTTATTATAAATATTTTGGTTTCCCCTATATTTACGGTGGTCAAATCTCATTGGGATATAAAAGTTTTAAAGATTTCGACGCTTAAACTAGTCTATTTTTTAAATTGATCTTTTATTTACAAATATAGCAAAGGCATTGCAATTCCGACCTTAGAAACCCAAAAAACTTGCGATCCATCAAATGATCAACGGCTAATGATTTTGTCTATGCATTTATGGGTATCGGATGATATTACATGGATTTCAAAGCAATATGCACTTTCTGAGAACTCGTTTAAATGACTTAATTCAGAGAGCAAAATAAACAAACTACATTTCATCCTGTCAATAAAAAAAGGTTATCCCGATTTCCACACAATTTGCGATTCTAAAATCAATTTGTACTTATCAACGTTTCATTTAACATTTAAACTTACAATTCAACCATCTTTTAAAACTTATTCAGCAAATTTTAACTATTTTGCAAACTATCTATGATTCAGTTCTCACCGAATTTTTTTTAGTCTACATCACATTTCAGCCTATAAGATCCTCAATTCTGACAAACATGTCAATACAAAAACCAGTGTCGCTTGGAAATACTAGTAGTCAAATTATATTGCTATTTTTAATAATAAATTCTACATTTTCAATGTAAATATCCTGAAAAAGAACACAGTATCCTTTTCCAAAGGTCGACAATTTCAATGGGCAGCTTTTTGTCTCAATTAGCTGGTATACAGTTCCTTTCATTATTTATAGAAAATACAGTTTGAAAATACAATCTGTGAGCGTAATATTTTCTTTACAGTGTATTCAATAAACTTATTAGAAATAGGGAAGCTTAATCTCAGTTAAAAATAAATCGTAAAAAATATGTCGTCCAAGTCCAAAAACCCCGTTCCCACTGGTTTGTGTGTTTTAACTGGTTTTAATTTGTAGTGGGTTTTAACAGGCCTATAAACCCCTGGTGTGTATTCTTCATGTGTTTTCTATGGCCCACATAAAAATATGTAAAGTATAATCTTCAACATCAATTATAGCAGAGAAAATTTGGTAACGATCAACACTCGTGGTGGCAAACCAAGCAATGAAAAATTCACTCCAAACCTCAACATTTACGCCGTTATCACTGATGCTAACTGGGACGAGTACTGAATTTGAAAATATTACTTTTTACGAGTAGGCTCTATGAAATGCAAATAAGGAGCGACATGTATAGAAAAGCGAGTCCCCATTCACGTGGACATCAGCCAACTATTCCAATGTCAGGAATCAACTGGCTAAAAACTACCTACATCCAAATTGGAATTATACTGGACGAGATTCAAAATGAGCCAATAGGATTCTTATCCATTCACAAAGAAAAAGCCATTGCCCTAAATTTTGGGATAATATTCTAGTCTTCTTGAGGATGAGTAATGAATCTTGTGTCTGTAATTTTCAAATACATTTTTGCAAAATCACGACATAATTTATTACAAGTATCTAAGTTGTCACTAATTTTACGATGATCGAATGCATTTTCAGTATGATAGTTTTGAAGGTTTTGATGCTCTAAAAACATAGTTTTAAAAACAAAATTTTCTTCTGTTCACCTACATCAATTTTTCCTTCCCGTTTTCAAGTGCACAATGTTTGTACTTATCCTTCGAAAGCGGACTTTATGCATTATTTGAAACGTCCATTGCGATTTTTATATAAAACATCTTATTACCATTCAAAACTAAGCGTTATCACCCCTTTTGCATTCCTTGTACGTAATAACCAACACCTAGTAGCAGCAAAAATCATCTACATTCCTGTTAAGGTGTTAACTATAAATGTAATGTATTTTAAAGTATTACTTTTTATGAGTATACTCTACCGAAATCCAACTACGGAGCAATCTGTTGAGTTCAGCGAGTTTCTATTTATGTGGACACCAGACACGTATTCTCAAAAAGCAACTGGATGAAGCCTGCCTACACACAAATAGTAAAGGGTTCTTGATGAACTTAAAAAGAGTCAATTGTATACTTCTTTTTCCACTATGAATAGCATTTTCAAGTTAATTACCACAGCGCCATTCTCCCAATATGCGCTATAAAGCTCATGAAATATTATCCATCATTATCATAATATTTTAGTCTGTTTGCAAAAGAGTAATACAGGACGCTACGTACATTCTGCGTCAGTATTTAAAAAACCTTTTTTATAAATATAGGGAATGTTATATTGTAAATACACTTATTGTATCAATATATGAAACAAAGTATAAGTAGAACTGTTCCTACGATGATAAAATCTAATCTCGCTATGATAGCTTTAAAAATTTTGATGCTGGAAATAATATATTTTTAAGAATCAATGTTTATTCTCGTACAATTTGTACTGATATTTTATAGAAGTTCGTTAAGATGAATCTGCTGTTTTAAAACATATTTTAGAAAATAACATAACTCCCTTATTTATAGTGAAGATAGCTTAGTGGGAAAGAAAGTGAACATGCCACTATTCTTAAAGATATCCAAAACTTATAGTTCTAATGGATGAAGTTTCCCAGAAAGAGACAATCTTAAAATATATGTGATTTAAAAAAGTGTTTTCTCATACTGGTAGATTTAGACTGATTTTCATTTGAATATTAAAATCATATTCGATATTCCCACGTTTGCATATCATTATATTTCTACGCTACAAAGCTACTTAAAATTAAGAAGAAAAAATTCATACTAGAATGATTAATAATGTTAAAATCCACATGTTTAGCGTATATTTAAATGTAGACAATGCATTTGTCATTTTACCTATTGCTAAAGTTGCATTCAATTTTCTAATTTCCATGAAGCAGTTGCAAGTACTAAAGGACTGATTTTTTACTGCCTTTACCTTAACTTTACTTCTGCATCCAGAGAATAAAAATATTTACTATTCTCAGTCAAAATCGTCAAACATACAATCAAAATATGTAATAGCTAACACATTTACAAAATTTGTCAGCTTTGAGACTAATTTTAAGGTAAATTTTAATAAAATACATTATTCATGAATTATATTTAGCCCCTACATTTTACACATCCATCCCATGAATAATCCGATCCGTCAATAACAAGTATTTTAAAATTCAAAAAGCGATCTTTTGAATTGGATTCATCTTGACAATAAGCAATCTACTATTATTATTATTACCAACTAAGCCAGGACTTGTTCATATGGAAATTCATACAGATACGAATGGTGCTCGACCAGCTTCCAAACAAGGCAATATGATACTTATCCACTCACAAAGGACACCATCACACTCAATTTTGCGATAATAGTGTAGTGTTTGCAGAGGAGAAATACAGGATGCTATTTGCATTCTGCGTCCATCATTTTGAAATACATTTTTGCAAAATCACGGCATAGTTTATAATAAATATCTAAGTTTCTACTATATCTAAGATAGTCCATTCTTATTTGGGTGTAAGATTTTAATGCTTAAGGTAATCCATTTTTATAGACGATCTTTTCTTCACAGTCATTGAAACGTCGTTGTAATTTCAAGCTTAAAAAACCAAAAACTTACTATCTATCATGTTTATGATCAACGGCTAATGATTTTGAGTATGCATTGCTGAGTAATGCTCCAAATTGCGAATTGGTAATTGCTGCCACGTGAGAGAGAATTGAAAATAATGAATGAAGAGTATTTAGATTATTCCAATGACCTAGATTAGCAACTAATTGCTCTGGGAAAGCGGGTTATTTTATTTAACGATGAATCCTCTGCAATCACGGATTCTAAAGTATTGATTTTCTTCTCTGGTTTCTGCGTTTTCTTTGCGACTTGCTGA
Organism: Willowsia nigromaculata; assembly: GCA_034700605.1. Classification (NCBI taxonomy): domain Eukaryota; kingdom Metazoa; phylum Arthropoda; class Collembola; order Entomobryomorpha; family Entomobryidae; genus Willowsia; species Willowsia nigromaculata. Next base: position 3,864 of record JAQIXX010007487.1, on the reverse strand, counting down.
AGAAAGCATTTGTATTTATACTTCAGAATAGTAACGTCCCGCGTGAGAATCATGATTCCTGCTAATTGAGTAAACTGAGATTGAAATTTAATTGTTCTTAGATCTACAAGCTTAATCTGGCCGAGATTTTCTTTTTCAAATTTTTAATTTTGATTTCCTTATTTTTATACCCACTCGTCCTGATACAATTTGCCATAATCATTTTCTGTTTAATGATGGAAACGATTTAGAATGAAAGTTCTAGCGGTTTTACGAGAAGGTTTCAGATTTTCACTTTCCCTGCCGTATTCAACTTGGTGCAGGAACTAAAGAGAGTTAAACTAACGTGGGTTTAAAACTCATTGTTTCGCTGATTACACATTACCGGTCCCTTTTTAAAACCTACATGTGTATTTCGTTCAACGTTTTTGAATTAAGGATAAATTACATTTCTTATACGGTCTAATCCTAACCTAAGTATTTTATTTTCATTTGCCAAATCACAATTTTACAAAATTTACTTTTCAGAGACAATCTTTTACGTGCTGACTTCTATTATTATTCAAAAGATTTCTTATACAAAATACGAGGACAATTTTTTCATAAAGTAATAAAAATTACAGATTTATATCATTCGAAAATGGATCCGAGATTGGTCCGTAGAATCTGGAAAATTCGATATGAATGCAGCATCCAACATCCAAATAGGAATGATGATCGACTACTGACCATTATACTATATATTATACCATACTTATCCATTCCCAATGAATATCACTTGAAAGTGCATTCAAAGTGTGTCATTGTCTCGATACGCGTTCAAAATCTCATTCTATTTAGCGGCAATATTTCAGTAAATTTTACTGACGAGTAATGCAGCACGCTACTTGCATTCTGCGTCTGTAATTTTCAAATAATTTTTTGCAAAATCACGACATAATTTCTTACTATAAATATTTAAGTTTCCGCTAACTTTGCAATGGTAGTATGTAATTTCGGTATGATAGTTTTAAATATTTGGATGCTGGAAATCTAAAATTTTAAGCTCAATTATTTTTTAACTTCATGTTAATTTTTTCCTTCGCGTGTTTTAGTGTACAAAATTTGTACTTATCCTTTGATATCCGACATATGCACGTCGTTATTATAATTTTGACCTTAACAAAAAACCACTAGTTTATGATTCTTCATTTAACCATCGGCTAATGATTGTGTGTAGGTATTTATGGGCAGTGGGTGACATATTTTTATCGATTCCACAACAATATGTACTTTCAAAATTCTCGTTCCCAAGACTTAACCGAGAGAGCAAAATAGACAAACTTTATTTTATCCTGCCAACACAAACGGAGGTTATCCCAATGGCCAATTCCATCGCAGTTCTAAAGTCCACTAGTACCTATCAGCCTGTTACTGGACATTTGAACTAGCAATTCAACCATCCTTTGTGCTTTTCCTTTTCTGTTTACAGCCAGCGGTTATGCATAAATTATTTTGGCAGTGCCTCTTACAAAATTGGTCTGAAAGACCAAAGATTTTTCTTAAAATTTCTCAAGCTCTCCTAGATACATTCTACGAAGCCCAAACATTCCCAACTATTCCTCAAAAATATGAGAATTTAAACATTTTCATTTCAGCAGTAACATTTGCATTTTCAATTTGCAAAGTAAGTTATTAACAGAAAAAGACTCCAGTATTCAACCGAACTGACTAATGAGGAATATGCAAGATGTGGTCACGCGCAGAATAAGAAGAAATTAGTTGGTTTTTATGACGTCGGCCATGGCAAATTCGTCGATAACAGTTCTGAATGCGCAAGGTGAACAGCACCAGAGCGTTATGAATAGCAGAAAAAATGCATGCTTCAGGCAATAACTCATGTGTTATCAATACAATTACTCATATATTTCGTTACTTTTGCATCCTATTTTCAAGATTTTAATTAAGTAGGGATAGTATACTCAATATATGATAGTTAAACATTGTTTGGTACTATTTGGCTTGTGTGGTGTGAAACCGAATGCTAATACCGGAATCAAACATAGCAAAATACAAGTTATAACTGACATAGTAGCCGGAATTCACTCTACACCTAATGCATACGTGAATACCGTGCCAATTATCTCCTAAATATTATAATTAAACTATATCATTTATCTTTAACTTATACAGGGCATAAAAGTAATGAAATTGTTTAGTAATTTTATTAATTACAAATGAGTATTGCTTGGAGTATGAATTATTTCTGCTATTCATAATGCTCTGATGCTGTTCAACTTGCGCATTTGGGACTTTGACTATTTCTAGTGAATTTGCCATTGCGGATTCCATGAAAATCATCGCATTTCCGCTCAATCCGCATGTTACTACCACTTGCATATTCCTCGTAAGTAATGACCATAAATGGTTATGTTGGATTTACACACTTATTAGCAACAAAAATCATTTACACTCCAGGTACCCTTCAAAATAACAGGGTATTATCTTTAAATATACTGCGTTTGAAAATATTTTTTATGAGCATGTACAAACAATGCAATTAAGCGAGCGATCTGTGGAGCTTAACGAGTTTCTTTTTTTGTGGAGTTCAACCAACTAGTCTCAGGAAGAAACTGGATAAATCCTGACTACATACAAATAGTAGAGGGTTCTTGATGAAATTAAAAAAGAGTCAATTGTATACTTCTTTGTCAGCATTGAATAGCACTTTCAAGTATTTTACCACAGCGCCATTCTCTCTTCACGCGCTCTAAACCTCATAATATTTGATGCATCATTTTGCACTAATATTTTAGTCTGTCTGCTAAAGAATAATACAGGACCCTACGTACATTCTGCGTCAGTAATTTAAAATATATTTTTGCGAAATTATGGCATATTATATTATAAATACATTTATTATATCAATATACTAAAATATGTATAAGTCTGACTGTTTCTACTACGATGGAATCTAATTTCGCTCTGATAGCTTTTAAGATTTTGATGCTGAAACTAATATATTTTTAAGAATCATTTTCTCTGCACAGCACCTTTCTCGATATTACTTTTGCGTTTGGATACATGACATAGTTGCACTTATTCTTCAAGATCAAGAAGAATAATGTCTGCCACTTTCAACAAATGATTTGATGCTATAAATATCCATAAAAATTCCTAAACTATTTTTTAAATACAATTGAAATAAAACCAATTGCTATTTACGTTTTAGAAGAAATTTTCAGATTTTCACTTTCGCAGCCATATTCAGCTTGTCCAAGGGACTAAAGAGAGTTAAGCTAGTGCTCGTTTTAAACTCATTATTTCCCTGATTACGCATCTCCGGTCCAACAGACTCATTTCATACTAAGGATTACCAAGCCCCGCTACAGATGTATTTTGTACCAGTTTTTTAATTCAGAATTTATTACTTTTCTTACACGGTGTAGTCCTTACTTAAAAAACTACAATTTCATTTGCCAAATCTCAGTTTTAAAAAATTGACTTCACAGAGACGACTTTTCAAATACTGACTTTAAGCTACCTCATTCCACCGGCCCGCTGACAGAAAACTGAAGTGATAGTCTTCATCTTTGAAAGTTGCAGCATGCATGGCAAAAACATTTGAGCTGCAACTTTTGATATTGAATATATTTCTTTCTTCACAATGTAATATATATTACAGAATGACGTCATCAGAAAGTCAATCCAAAACTGGCCAATGGAATCTCGAAACTTCGATATAAATGCAGCATCGAACATCCAAATCGGCGTGATGATCGACTAGTTACAAAATGAGCTGATAGAATGCTTATCCATTCCCAAAGACTACCACTTGAAAGTGCATTCAAAATGCGCCATTGTCTCATCACGCGTTCAAAATCTCAAAGTATTAACGCTAATAAT
>JAQIXX010007486.1:0-10761 GCA_034700605.1 Willowsia nigromaculata | reverse complement strand
GATACAAGTGGCAGTATAACCTGACTAGGAAGATTTTCACTTCGGTTTTCACATGAAGGATTCATCTCAGCGACTTCTAAATGTGAGCGGCCTATAGATAAAAATACCCTAAAGTAAGGATAAAGTTACAGAATGCATTTAGGATGTACACAAATCGTTTTTATTACTTTCCAATTGTTTTTGGGGAAATCGTACGCTTAAGGAATTTGCGAAGTCGTGAATATCATGTGTCTTCAGAATTTCAAGAAAAGTTTCCAAATATGCATGGTTCGGGTTGTTCCTTTTCCAGTCCTGTAACATAATTTCCACTGCTTCATATATTGTTATGGTGTTTTTTTGTAGCCCATTGTCTAGTTTAAGAGTGGTTTCATCGGAAACGCCCAGTGATGAAGCAATGCTTTTCCACTTGCCCAATATTTCGCTTATAGATTTTGAGTGCTCAATAGATCTCACTATGGCAGTGAATGGGCATTCTGAATATGGGTTCAAAAAAATATTTGGTGTCTTAATTAAAATACTTAATTACTTAAAATTACCTTTCGAATAATACAATGAGATTGAAATCGAAAAGAACCTGAAGTTCCCACAATATAGTTCTGTGTTTCCATTAGGCTAGTCGTCAGGTCGGTTTTGTTTGAAAGTTTTCTGCTGGCAGTCCGTCCAACAGCCAGTGTTTTCCATCTTCGATTGGCTTAGGTCTTAGCTTAGAAAAAATTAATAAATGCACGCAAAAAACCACTTTTTCGTAATTTAAGCATTTATACGTGTTTATTAAAAACAGTAGGCCCCACCACTCACTCAAATTTAAACAGAAAGGTAGTTTTAGGAGTAACACATTGAAAATCAGACTTTTATTCGATAGTGACATGTGATACCGCTTCTGCCGTTGGTAAATTTTGAACGCATATAATGTAAATGAATGTTATATGAGTAGTGTTAGCTTTGTTACGTTAGTGCACAAATTAGAACAGATGAAAAAAATGAAGAAAGAAAGAAAGTTTGGTTGGGTGTTGCTGGATGAACTGAGCTATTAATAAGCCATCCACGTAAACATCAAAATTTACTTTGACGTGAGCTGCAATTGCTAATAAGCTAATAACACTACTTAATTTCAAGTTCCAATGATGCACATAGGCGATCACATCATCATCGTCACATTCACGAAAAACGTGCAGTATATAAAAAGAGTAGAGGTAGAGGCCAGAGAAGAAAACGGAGAAGAGCACACGACCAAACGAATTCATCATCCATTAATGAACTGCGAGTGCAGCATGCATGCAACCAAACCAGACCCCTGCCAAATGTCTATCTTCCATGATATAAATCTATTATACATTAAAACAAACTAAAATGTATGCCTGGTAGTTATCAATTTCTTTGAGAATCTGTCTTTATCCTTAAAAGTGTGTGATATTGACGATGATTTAGATGCCGAACGGGTAAATATTTCATTGCATTGCTGCTATTGCTTTGCTAAAATAATATTAATATTTCAAGGGAAACATAAAAATATGCATGTATGTACTTAATATATTTACATATACACAAAGATTCAGACAGCTTTTTACGCAAAGCTCAGAAAAATCAAGTGACCTTAACATTCATCATCATTAGATGAAAGAAGGATAGATAGTATGTTAGTTTGTACAAAAACGTTTACAGTACAGACAGTCTTTAACATACACATTTCATTGTCACCGTTCTAGCAAATGAAAATCACGGCAAAGCGCCTCATAAACTTGCATGAAAGAGATCAACCCATCTTTCTCCTTTGCAATGCCGAACTATGAATAAAAGGAAAAGACATAGACGCACGGAAGAAAAACCAGGCACAAGTGAAAAGCTTTGTGGGATGATAAACAATTCAATGGGCATTAACCTGACGGAGCGAAAATGCTTCCTTATTGCAACATGTGTGGGAGTGAAAGTTTACACTTAGGTTGTAAAGTTTCTTGTTGGTATTATGTGCTGATTATCATACTTTTCATGGTGTCAAGTATTTTTGAGGTTTTACGACCAAGATATGTTATATGTGAAATGTATATTTATATTTCCATAAATAAACGCATAACAGAAATAAACATGTCATCCAAACATGCAAGCCATTCTGCTTTTAAAACTTACTTATGTCAGGAGACTATCCAGCTCATTTTGTTTTCATCAGAGAACAATATTTCGCGGTGATCGGTAGCCTTAAGTGGATATAAATTTATCCAACATGCCATTCTTTAGTTATGTAAATTTCAAGAAACGTATTAACGTATGACTCATTAAACAAATGTCCATTCTTCATTGTTGTTATGTGGGATTATAGTATTTTGTTTCAAATTTGTAGAACTTCATTGTAGAACCAAAAAATGTTGGTAGTAATTCCTTTTACACTAAACAACTCCGGATCTTACGGTTTGCAATATTTTATGAGATATCATAATTATATTAGACACGATTTGGTCAACTTGTTGCTTATAATAGTTTCTCTAAGGAAATATGTAGTTCCATTACTACATATCACATTTAAATTAAAAACCTATCTATTTTACAGTTGGCAAGTTACTCTTAATTTTTTACAAATTCACTTGGTTTGCATTGACCAATGTTTTTAGTTTCTCTCAAAACTCTAGTCATAAAAGCAAATATCAATTTTGCTCTTTTATGTGGCAAAGAGTGCGTGCATCTATGGTCTCGTAGTAATCATCACTACGTTCGATTTCCATCATTGCTAAGTTTTCAATTAGTTGGATTGGGTCAAATAACCCTGAGATGTTACCAATATCGTAAACTGGAGTTTTCACACGAAATATTTCCCTTCTTCCTGTGGTGCTATCTGAGATTACCATTTCCTCTCTACAAAAAAAATTTACGAATAAAATTAGAAATTTTGAAAAAAATTCTGAAAATTTTGAAATTGGACATACATAAATTGCACTTGTGAAGCTGATAAATTGCACTTGTGAAGCTGATAAATTGCACTTGTGAAGCTGATACTCCACCAGAGGGCTTATGAAGGTAAATCTGCATCGTAAGAAGTTTTATTTTAATTTCTGTATTTCTGCATCAACTTCAACCTGAACCCAAGTTGGAATTTTTGATTCATTATCTTAATTTTCCCCTGGGGAACAAGTTGGTGAGGATAACTGCTTGTTGGATTGAAGCTAAGCTCTAGGAAATGGGGATGGCAGTCGTGGAACCTTGATTTCCGGTGAGATTAAGGACCAAATTCCTGCAGGAACTCCACTGTCGTAGAATTGAGCTTGGCCTGGAAGGGCGACGAGAGTGAGGGCAAAATATTTGATTTTGCAATTGACACAGGTATGGTGATTCGTGGCGGAGACTGTGACAAATATTTGGTCCGAATTGGGAGAAGTGTAGACTTTCAGGCTTACACAGTCTGTGAATGGAGATGTGGAGGAGAGCTTGGTCACCGTTGGATTACCCACCTATTCGAATCTTTTGCAGAGTTGGTGAATACCAGTTTTATCGGTTAGTGGTACTGAGAAAATCTGAGGACACCTTATGAATAAAAAAACTGGAAATGTAAGGCTAGCTATAATCCCCTTAATTATGGGGAATAAATACATTTTGCAACTTAAATTGGCAACACGCAATAAGTTTTCATACACTTAATTTAATACAATATGACGTGTTATGAAGGTAGAGGAATAATTTGTTACTCTTGTTATTCCAGAATTTTATTAATATGGCCTTGTTGCGTGATTGATATTATGAACAGTCTGAATAGATTCCTGGAAATGAAACTACTAATGCTTTAATGTTCCAGTCTATTTTAAACCTTTAATGGACTTTTACTCCGTCGCGAGCCAGGGCGTCGCGTATGATATCAAATTAGATTGCTAAACATAATGGAAGACATAAACTATTGAAACAAAGTGTTGCATAAGGTTGACCGAAAGATACTTAAAAATCAAAAAAATTGAAAGTTTATTACTTTAAAGTCTTAATTTGGCATAATGACACCTTCCGGTTAATATTAACAATTTAGGTGTGATCAAATTATTGAGAATTTGAATATTTTCCCATCAGGCAAAAATTTTCTCCGTCTAATTTTTCAGTTTAACAAATTAACTTTGTCAACCAAAAAATATACAGGTAAAATACAGATGATTCATCCAAACAATTTAAAGCAGTAAGCCGAAGCGCTACTAATGAATTTCCTACTCAAATAATTGCAGTTTGCTTTTTTGTGTTTGATGCAGTAAAATTATGTTTAAATTATTTATTAATCAGCAAATTTTTGTCATGTACAAACAACAAAACCTGTGACCTTATGCTGACAATCCAATTTGAATGTAATGGTTTAAGTGCTGCTTGCAATTGACAATCATAATTTTTTTGTCTAGTGTAATAACAGTAAACACAAACCTACAAATAATTTACTTCGTTTTAGGCCAATCACTTGTAATTCAAATACGTAAAAATATAATAAACCCTCGTATGCGTGGTAATCCTGGAAAATGCGGTGAATGCAAATCTGAAATCCATTAACTCGAAATACCTCACAATGACACTATGCCTTAGCCATTACATCGCCTAGATTCGAAATGCAATTACAGCTTTGTCATCTAGTGCAATACCAGCACACATAAATCGTTTAATTAGTTACAAAAGTCAAATTAATTACTTTTGATGAATTATAAACAAACAAGGAATTTGAAAACAATTGATTTTGAAAATGCATTCTGTCCGTTCTTAAAATCCATTTAAAGAAAGTAAAATTTACTTTCTATTTTGGAGATAGCGTCAACAAAGTTCTCTTAATTCCATTTACTAGTCCTCTGTTGAACATCAAAAGTGTTGTCTTTCTTATCACAAAAGTGCTACCCCAACTCACACTCAAAGGTTTGCACGATTGTCTAAATCTACCCATGACTTTTCTATCCTTTGGTGATTTCCACACATCTTGCTTAAATCTCCACGAATTAAGGAGTTTCTTTCCCTTCGAATTTACATAACCACCAAAATAGGTTACTACACTCCACATGCCATATGCTTGAATACAAGCAATTATTATAATGACTACGTATATCCCGCTCAACTCATCTCGCAATTTAATAAGTATAAATGCTGCCATGCAGATGCTTCCAGTTGTGAAACTCTGAAATGGAAACAGTAGTCTGCCAAACAAATTGTTCGCCATTTGAATAATAACTTGCATCGCTCGAAACTCTACTGCAAGTTGCCAAACATTCATTCGAATGAAGTTTGGAGATTTGTACGACTTTCTTGAAAACGACAACTCATTCACCCAGAATGGGACACATAGCAGTCCCGTTGTAACTACGTATTGAATCGGTAGATAATTACCAAAGATTACTACAATTATTACATAAATTTGAAACAACTGGACCTAAATTTTAACGTACAAAGGGGCATTGTCAGAAATAATTCTGGTAAGAAGGAAAGGTAAATCAGGAAGAAATATGCATATGATGCAACAAAGTATTGTAGAGCCTACTAACGACTGGATTACCTGAATCATTATAAAATCCACAAGTTTGTTTTGAGATGTGTCACTTGAGGGCATGTAGAGTGCCAAAAATATACAAGATAAAAGACTGTTGAACTGAAGATCAAGGATAATAGATTAAAATTACAGATTAAATAATTTCTATTCACAATATTTGATGGTTACCACTGATTCTCCGTAAATAGATAAATGTCGAATTATGAGTAGAAATTGCATCAGATTCATGAAAGTTATTCACGGAGAAGATTAAAAGTGCAAGTGTACCAAACATAACACTAGTTAAGGTTAGAATGAAGTTGGTGTGGTCCCCAGATTTCCAAAATTTGGTAGACTGACTCAAAAGAAAAATCATGCATGCCGATAGCAATGCAAATATAAAGTAAGACAGTAGACGTGAATTTTTGCTGGGTTTGCTGAAAAGTTGGAATGCAGTATCCCAAGGAAGGGCCACAACCCCGAATTTATGGAGGGAAAGCAGGATTAGAGATGTGTAAGTATAAAACTGATCGCTTAGCATATCTTTGTAGATCCTTTCCGAAAGATATGTGATATCTGAAATAGTTGTGGTATGATTTTTTTGCTGCTCTTTATATAGAGGGAAAAAATTGGGTATATTTTTTAATAATATGTTCTGGTTGCTTAAATTGTTTATCTTAATCAATTTAATGTAACATTGCAGAAAAGTTTAAATAAATCGGTAGCTTTTATAAGTGGTTATTCAATGTTAAATCCTTACTGAATGAATGCCATTTTTAAACCTTGTATGAAACTCTCTGTCTATATTTACCTTGAAAATACATACTGGTACTGTGTGTGCTTTTTAATTAGAAATGCGGAAGAAAGATGCTTATGTTGATTTTAGCATTTGTGAAATTCCATGATTGGAGGGCATTTTCAAACAAAGACTAACCTTACGAAATAAATTTTATTGCAGAAATTAAGTCAATGTCAAAAATAAATGTCAGAAATATATTGCATTGACATTGGATATAAATATTTACATAAGTTCAGTTTGTCAATTTTTAAAAAACATTTTCATCATTTTCTAAATTAGGCGAGTGAAGCCTCCATATCTTCTTTTATAAATTACTTTAAAGGTCACAAAAATGCTATTATATATGCTTTGAGCTTTCTGGATATTTAACCTTTATTTGCGAGTAGAAGGCTTATTGCATCAAATAAGGTTTCAGTTTAAGAGCAAGTGGTACTAAATATTTATACGATGTTCATAGGAAAACTTCAATCAAATATGATGCTAGAGCATGTGAGGTAATGTAATATCAATAAAATTGCAGCAGAATGCAAGTGTAAAGAATAACTATTTGTTTTTGGCTGGTGCAGTAATTGAGTCAATTGGTGTCTTTATGATTAAACTAAAATTATAATGTTCCTAAATATCGTATATGCTCAGGGTTTAAGCATTTTAGCATATTTTTCCTCGAAATTTTTAATTTCTGACTTAAACGTGATATGAGAAATACATGAAGTTTAGAAGGTTAGCCTACAAATTAGCCATTTTGCAAAAAAAATCTTGTAAATGGTATAGTATATTCTATTTGGATATCATAATATTATTAAGTTCCCTTGAAAGCTGCTTGATGGTTATTTCTGGACACACAGCAAACCTTACATACTATATCAATTTAAAAACTGAAATGAACAAAGTTTATTTTCATCTGCAACAAGCTTTCAAAATAACTTCTAAATAGTTCATTTAACAATAAATCTGCTACATTATGATTTATTTTTTAATACTAAAGAAATTCTAAGCATTTCCAATGAAGTTACAACAACAAAAAAGCTTTAGTTATTAAAATATTTAGTTATTCTACATCACATAATCCGGGGTACTGAAGATATGATTCTCATTTCCGAGTGACATTATAATAATAACAAGAGTTTACACTACAAATAAAAGTTCAATGTTGTAGGGATTTTATATATTTTATCTACTTTAATTATTCATAGTGGATATATGACAACTTAAAAATGAAGTTCCCCAATATGCACTTGCAAATGAGTTTCAAACCAACGCTCAGGCACCACTTGGTTGCAAAATATGCATGTTGATATCAATTTTCCTGAAAAAGACGAAATTCGAATTTCACATTTACAAATTTTGATTTATTACCATGTAAATGTTATAGTAGAAGTATTTGTTTACCGTAATGAGATCTCTCATGTCTTTGAAGTGCATCATTTCTGGTGTAACGGCGATCACATGTGGAGCATTCAAACATTTCTCCTTTGTGATTTCTAAAGTGACGATTTAAATTACCCCGATGAAAATACCTGTTGTCACATATTCCACAGATGTAAGGCCCGTCGTTTACATGCGATTTTTCATGCTTAAGAAGTTCAGACTGTTTCTGAAAAGTTTTATGGCAACTTTTACATCTGAATCGTCTAACTTGAGAGTAGTCTTTACGTTTCAACAATGGTCCTAAAATTTTCAGCAAATTCTTTTTAGTTGAACCGTTAGTCTTAGATTCTTTTTGTGGCCCTGATCGCATACCTTCTGAGACAGATTTTTCATACTTGTCCGATTTGATATGATTTGATATTGAATGTGTTTTCTGATGTGTTCTGAGAGTATCACTTCGGGTGAAGCACTCGTTGCATACTTTACATCTGTAAGGTTTTGAATCTGTGTGCAATCTGAGGTGCCGAGACAGATTGAAGTTAGAGCTGAACACTTTATCGCAAAACTGACACCGCATTCGCTTCTTTCCAGAGAAGTTACGTTTGCTGTCTCGAAAAACTTTTATTTTGGGAACGACTAGTTTAGCAGAAACTTTGCTGCTCATGCCCTCCATTATACTTTGGGCTCCTGCTTTTGGAGCACTGCGCTGAAAAGTTTTAAGTAGTAGATAGTTCTTCAAAAACGCTTGGAGATGATTTTTTACCAATCTTGAGTTTCTTATTCAGCTTTAACTCTTTCCCAATTTGGAAGGTTTAGACGCTCTTGTCGATTCACTAATGGACTTCTATGGCGGCGTGAATACGCGACAGTACACTCTAGAAATATTTATTTCAAAATCAACTTTTCACCTGAAACAAAATCCCTAAATAATTCTTTTGAATAAATCACGAGTCTTTGAGCCAGAAATATGCTGTATTATTTTGCTTGAACTGCAGAATTATGATCGAAATCCATTTAGTATACAACTTTGTAATATTGGTGAACGATTATACTTGAAGATTTTGAACAGTTGACAGCAATAAAATAGTTAAGATAAGGTTTGATGATAACTACTTTAGCCAGGTTTTATCAGTGAGACATCTTTATTGAAAGTTTCAATTTGAAACTGGACAGGTAAACCAACAAAACGAAAGATTGATGTGCTTGGAAATGGAAGAATAGTCATATTTACTGGTTTACACCCTTCGTATACTTAAGCATCTCTATTTATAGCTTTATTTTTTTGAGTACGTGCAAAGATAATCGGATTCTTAACGAAAATGGGATCCACACACGCATAGACATAAACAATGAAAAGAGGTACTTTAACTTTAACACAACTTACTGCATAACAACACACAAGTTAAGAAATATTTTACAAAGTACCTGGGGACAGAAACCGTAGACCTGGTCAAAGTACGCATATTACTGTTCATAAATAGTTTAATCTGCATGTATCATTTTTTATATTTTAGAATGCTAATCGAACGATATTTCCAAACTTTCCAATCTCTTGACCAATACACACTGTCCGTCAAATTAAAATTATCTTTTTTGGCACGGCTAAAAATAGTTCCTTCAAATTTTTGTGCGATCAAAACTTTCTGATTATTAAACAACCACACAATAACTTGACTTAAAATACGTGTTTCAAAATGATCCTCAGCAATTTCTTATCAACAAAATGAATATGAAATTACATGTAAAATTTCTCGAACTACATCTAATAGTCGGTTTCATATTTAATGAATTTAATAACTACATTGCAAATTGCATCCAAATATTACATTGAATTAACAGCACAAGAAGCGTGAGCTATTAATCCATTTATCTAAAGTTCTTTAGCAGAAAGATAAAGATGGTTTATGCAGTTTTGAAGTGCGTATCTGAGCAGCAAGTAGTTCTAATGTTTATAAACTATATTAAAAGCATCGAAATTATTATGGAATGTCTTTGTATTGAAACCAATTTTTATAGGTATGTTACCAATTTTGACAGTGGCAAACAAAGTCTAACTCTGTTTCAATCCTAGTTGATCATGCATAAATTGTCCAAGTCTAATTTCCCCCAAAAACATTCTGTTTGATGTTAAAAATCATGAAACCTGAATAAATAGTTACACAATAAAAATATCTATAACTTTTACGAATGTACAAAGAGTTTACCCCGTTTGATAAGAATTACGAGTTATTTATCCATTTTCTGGATAGAGTAGTGATGACTTTTATTTGCGTCGTTTGGGATACCACTTGTTGACTAAAATTACAAAAATACAAAGAACAAAGTCAAATCACGGGTTACTTTTATGCTAACGTTAATATCCTGTTGTTATTTAAAGCATTAAACTATTGTATTCACAGATGAAAGAGTGGGAGACCGGGGAGGTGCTTAGTCATGATTTAGTTTTCGAACAGTAATCATTTGAATCGAAATACTTGAATATCCAATAAAAATAATAAACGCAACACTCATATTATTTACATGACTCCGATTGTCACTAGCTAAATTGTTCTGACTCTTAATTTTTTCTTTACGTAACACAAAATTCGAGGAATAACTAAACACCTGGTTGGATTTACAATTCATTCAAGCATTAAAGCAACACGTGCTGTTAGTTGCAATTTGTACGCTTCCAGGAATCCAGACATGGTCATAATTCCAAGTATGCTTCAAGGTCGCCCTAAAAAAGCCCTGGAATGCTAACAATTCATAAAATATTGCTTGCTTCCATGATACGCCATATTTGGCAGAAACCAAATATTACACATATTTTAAATAAGTGGTGACAATACTGACAATGTCATTTGTGTTTCCTCCCCCATAATTTTTTTCAGGACTTTACACTTGAAAGCACATCGAGTATTGTCACTTAAGTCACAAAATGCATTTGTTCCCCACATTCATAGGGGCTACTTTCAGTTCATATTTTGTCGTAATTTTAATCATAAGATGTCCCCAGACATTATCAGTACCATTAGTGGATAAAACTGGCGTTCACCAACTCTGCAAAAGATTCGAATGGGTGGGTAATCCAACGGTGACCAAGATCTCCTCCACATCTCCATTCACAGACTGTGTAAACCTTAAAGTCTAT
>JAQIXX010007485.1:0-10761 GCA_034700605.1 Willowsia nigromaculata | reverse complement strand
ACTGGATTAGGGCAAGAGTGCCGGATGAGTCGGTGCAGGTGCATGTGATATGCACATGATTATGGCATGAATATCATGCACGTTACAGTACTAACAATTATTTGTAATCCTCCTAGCTTGTGACCCTATGCATATTTCTAAAGCGTCATAAAGTTGCCATGAGACAGCATGAGTCTTTGACTATTATTTTTAAATATTTCAAAAAATGCATTCAACGTTTACGTATGTTTTCAAATTTGGATTAGCTTATCGCCTCATTAGCATTAAGCTAGCTGTCTGACTGCTAACAAAATCTTGTAATGTTAACGGAGTCGACTGGTCAATATAATTGGATGCGCCAAAGTAAATTTTTAAAACAGGGCAAGACTTCAGCCATGCTCTAAACAACTTATTTCTCTTCAACCAAATATGCCCATTCAACTGTTTCTTGACTTTAGTAGAAACCGCATAAACATCTGCCAGAATTCCATAAACAAAAACAATAATGAATCCACAAGCTGAGCCGGACCAACCATACAAAAAACTGTAGCCAATAGATCCTCCAGTATCAATCCCGGAAAAGAGACACAAAGTATTGTACAGGCATATCGATTCCACAATTATGTTACAAGGAATTGAACAGCCAATCATATAACGAGAATATATCATTCGATACTGAATGGAAATCAGTTGCTGCTTTCGGAAAGATAGCATCAGTTTCTCCGTGCGAGAATTTACTGTCAAACATTTGCTAAGATTTCTGTGAAAATTTTTAAAACAGTTTGGTTGAAATATTCGAAACTAAACAGAATTACAAATTTTTGAAATTATCTTACCTTCCAAAATTCGAAATGTACATTCGCAGACAATGACCTTTGAGTACAAGCTCTAGTGAAACTAGATACATTGCCCCTGCCAAAATCAAACTCCAGCAATGAAAGGACATCAAACTGATAAATGCCCGGGTGATAATTTCCGTATATGCCCATGCATTTCTCGGGAATCCGAGCTTATCTTCCTGGCAACTGTCACTGAGCCAGTAGCCTACATAAAGTGGAAAGCATGGATTTCGGAAAATATCCAAATGGTAAATCGTCACAGTTCCAATTGCGGTGTAGGTCATCATGCGAATAAGAAACCGAATGAGGTGGTCTGCTTTAGAAACTTTCTCATTTTCTGGATTTTCTCTTTCGAATTTTATGAAACCATTGAATAGCTCCACTACTGCAACGTATTCAATGCTGTTAACGATGTCGAATGAGAAGCATAAACAAGCCGCTGAGAAAAACATGACACTGTGGGTGATAACCATTAAAGATGATGATTTCAAAACTCGAAGTACTTGCATTGCCCCAACAGCAAGATACAGAATTGAAATATACAGCCTGATTCTGTAAATCTGAATTTTTTTTGGACTTTTTACCTGTAACTTATTTTGCTTTTGATTCCAGGTAAATGGGAGGACACATCACCAATCATTTATTAGGAGACTGTCTACGATAAGCTTCAGAAGACCCTTGGATCCCAACAGAACCATGGTTTTACTTTAAGTTTCAGATTAGTTTTACTAAAGTTGTACCCTCAATCTGATAAAAGAATGAGAAGTTGAAAATGATGAGTTATTGTCTCAGCTGAAGAAAGTGAGAAACTGAATGTTGGAACAACCAATACTCGTGTCTAGCCACAATTTGGTTTGTAATTATTAATTATGAATAGCCAGAATAGCTTGAGCCAGAACGCAGTGTTAGAGTTCTAGAAAGAAAATTACACATGGATTGATAAATAGTCTTGTCCAACATTTTGTCTTAATATTTTATTCATTTCTTTATTATATTTTTCACCATACAACTCATTCAGTATAAGTTTTACTGTCAGGCTATTGCATATGGTGCAAAGACCTTTGTCGGTGTGCCAAGTTGTAACCTTAAAATTGAGAACATTTCTTAATTAAATATTTAGACCAGTTTTGATGAGGACTAATAGTCAAGTAGATTTGTAGAACATACTATTAGAATGATAAATTTACTAACACAATAAGTTTATACCTGTACGTAATGAAGTATGAGCACGCCTTTGTCCTTGAATATTTGTGAATTAAGTTTGACCAAATAGTTCAGTTTAGTTTTCTAAGGAAAAATCCTAAACGCGATTGGATAACTTTGTAGGGAGTAGTGGCAAGTTTGGCATTACGTAATCATTTAAAATGCACAGAACTGTGTATTGAAAATGTCAAAACACTTGTTCATCATGCACGTGTGAAGATTTCTGAGTGGCATTTTGTCGTAGACGTGGTATTAAATGTCCACTTATCAATACAGGTATCAATCACAATATTTCTTAACAACTACACAAAGGCGTTAAAACCGATGATTATATAACATTTTATAAGGCTTCTGTGTACACTTCTTACCATGTTATTTTGTAAGAATTTGGCCAACTACCGAGTATGAAATTATGTGCAGTCGAATTATCGCCGAAGTAGTATTAAACCATCAACCTGATTCAGAAAAAAATCCTGTAGTGTTAAGGGAAAAAACTGATGAATGAAAGTTGATACGTTTCACAATTTTGCGATGACATATATGACAACAGCATAATTATTATAAATTATATCGCTATACTTTTATGATTATGATATTTGTATGTCCATTCAGAATTTTTTACGCCTTTGTCAAGACGCTCCACGCATCCGCCAAGATTTCAAAAAGCCGTTTGGCAAGCCACACCAAGTGATTGAAAAACTGTACCCCAGAGATCTTCCCGTCAAATGTCAATCAATTAAACATATCGTATTGTGTGAATGTCTTGTTCCCAAAATGAAAATTTACTTTTGTAACATTGTGGAAGTGTGGTCTTATGGATACAGAGAACTCGGCAAACTTGCCATTCCTAGTGATTTTCAATGATGATTGCATTTTCTGTCTATTACCTGATTGAATGCTCAATAAACTCGTTATTACGAATATTTTAATGTTGTTCATCTAATTTCCATGGGAAAACACTGCGCGTTCCATGATTTAACAATGTTGGCTTGCACTGCATTAATGCACTGTCATGTTTATTGGTTGATCATTAATTGTTGGATAAGTATCTTGTAATAACATTTGTTCAGAAACGCTGGGTCATATACTTGTTTGTCAGAGGACCTAACAAGTTTTATTAGAAGAATATTACTACATTCTATACAAACAACAATACAACATTAATATGGGAGTCTGTTTAGACATATGTGATTCATATAGACTCGAGCAAATGACGACGACGACTAAAATGGTACGCTCTTGTTTAGAACAACTTTTTTCGAGGGAAACCTCTTTTTGCATCGTATTTTTAAAATTCACTGGTTTTGTTGCCAATTTATTCCATTCCTTCTTAGAAGCCGGGAAATACCGGATTTTGCTATTTTTGTGCACTTTGAGGGTCAGAAATACCAAAATTCTCAACAAATTTTAGAAAGTGCAATTTATTCCAAACACGTTTTTGGAAAACTCCAATATTTTGAACGAAAGTATATAAAGATAGGATGTATTTTTTGCCATAATAGCCATAATAACACACGAAATTTGTAATTCATAAAAATTAATATTTGAAAATTTTCCGCTTTCTTATTCCTTCTTTTCAAGGGGTAAGCATGTAAATTTTGAAAACGTAAGAGCTGTACCAAAACTCATTTTTCTCAATCTAAAAGATTCACTAGCAAGATTGACAATTTGTTGAGATTTGAGTCAACTAGAGCGTTTTTGTTGGAAAATAATTTTTGAAATTTTTGCATCTTATTCAAAAATTCATAAATCACGTTACAGTTAACGTCTGGAAACAAATGAACACTCGTTGGAAAGAGCATTAAAAACTGCATATTAGAATTATTTTACATAGATTAAAGGTGAGCTAGATAAGTATGCATTAAAAGGACATATAGTATTTAATCTGCTTTTATCCATATGAATACATGACTTGAATCAAATATGCTTCTATCACTCGATTTAATGATTCATCATATTGGCTTAACATCATTATTAATGTTTGCAAATGGTAATGACTTTCAAAAGTAGAAAACGTTAAATAAATATTGACAGGTAAACGTTACAAAATTATCAAATATGTATTCTTACATGTCAAATTCCAAGCTCGTGTTTTACAAATGTCATTTGATGGTATTTGCAGATGTTAAGCCTTTCTTGTCAATTGTGAAATGGCACTTCAAACAAAATGATACTTTAAATAAAATGTACTTCTACCACTTTGTGAAACTTTTTATGAAATGTTTCCGCTTGAAAGGTTGTCAATTAAAAAGCGTCAACTCTACCAGTCACTAAGTTTCATTTTTAATGTAGTTTAAACTATTATTAGTTTACTTGCCATAATCATTTACACAACCAAAATTTTAACATAATAAAGTTGCCACCAAAATCAATCAAAACCGACCACATTCTGCAAATACCAAACTTTATTATCAGATACATTTTACCAGCCACATCTGTTAAAAGTTACAAAGAAACTCTCGTTCTGTTTCATAAAAATCATGAGCAATTTTCTCTCAACTTCAAATTCTTTCTTTAAAACAGCAGGTAGCTACGCAGTCTCACCTTTTGTAGATCTGTGGGATAAAATATCAAATTTGCTTTATTTTAAGAGCACAAAAAGTAAAAATGTAACACTACTTGAATTAATTATTACTTCCGAAATGTTTCTGACATTTATGGCTCAATTCCATTTTCCCAAAAATGTCATCAAAAATCAAAAGTATTTTCCCCAAAGTCGGCCGCACGCCAACTCTCAATCAAATATGGATTAGCCGTAGCAAAATTTTATCTTGTTTGTCACATTCTCCAAACTATACCAAATCCAGTCAGACCAAATCGAATTTCATTTCATCCTCCATTTTGAATCCGGAAGAGCAAAAAAATGGTCGCGTCATTAACGATCTATTGTTAACGATCATCACCACATTGAGACTTTTCACTTTGGATGCAAACCCAAAACGAGACCTCACAACCTTGGCGAATTTCTTCTTACTTATCTCATCCGTCAGGGTGTTGACAGCTTGAAACCCTCCATGTATTCCTCCACCTTGAATCTATCACTCCCCCCCCACCCCCGGCATGATTTTCGAAAGACACCAGCTCAATTAACTCTTCTCTCTGGAGGGAGGGAAGCAGTCAGTGGGTAAGGGGCTATTCATAAAGAATGTCGCATATTGAGGGGAAATGGGGGGGGGGTGTGATAGCGTCGCTGGTTGCAAAGATGGATGTGGGGTCTGAAAAACTGTTTCTTGCGTGCGTGACAAGTTGGGGTTCATTGGAACTCATTTTTATGCTTATCATTTTCCATACAGGATTTTTCCAAAAAATTTAACCGTTTGAAGCTTGACCATTTTAACTGACCGTTATAACTTTCATGAGTTGGAAGATTGGCCCTAAAGGCGAGCGGAAACCGTTGGAAACCGTTATGACAGTAAGAGTTTGCTTGATTAGCATTAAGTCATCTGGTTACTCATTCGAAGCGTCATACTGTGTACTAGCAATTAGCATCGTAGCGTCAAATAAAATGCTTTCACGAATTCCCACATACTTCCTTTCACAGTTTCACCAAAACTTCACGTTCAAGTCCAGTTGAATTAATTAAATGAATAACTAAAATGAGATTGGTAGTTGTCGTTATTATTATATGACTTGTAAGGGACCGTTTAAAGCCCAGGGCAATTTAAAAACGGATATGGTCCTTTCACAAACGACCAACATGATTTAAATTATTTCATTACTCAAAGGTTAAAAAATGTTAATTGTTTTCTTAAATAGATGAAAGCTTTTTTATCAAGTAATTACATTAACGCAATATGTTACAATTATTTTACCCGCAAAATAAACGTGAACTAATACCCTATGCATCTATAAAGGCAAACAGTATTTAATATGCTTTCATCCATACGAATAATTGACTTGGATCAAATATGGTTCTATCATTTCAGCTATGGAGTTATTATAAGTTATATTGGTTTTAGAACATTTATTTATTTTCACAAATGATAATGAATTTAAAAGTAGAAAAGCTCAGTAAACTAGTTACAGGTAAAGGTTCCAAAAATGTTAAATGTGCTGTTTACAAGCGTGGATTTACAATGCCAAATGTCAAGCGTGGGTTTTGCAAATGTCATTTTATGTTATGTGCGCATGTCAGTTCCTTCTTGCCAATTACTAAATGGTATTTGAAAAAGGATAAAAAATTTGTAATCCTTTTCTGCAAAAGGTTTTACAATTAAAAGGTTGGTAATTCAAAAGCGTTAAGTTTACCAACCAGTCAGTTTCAATACTCTTTGAATTCGTAACTAAGTTTGAGCTACTTAAACAAGTAAAATAATTTTCAAAATAACTAACATTCAAAGTAGATTAGTAGCGTTTTTATTGACATCCACATAATTTATATATTTTATACGAATATTGGTTTATTTATAAGAATACGTCACACATAAAACCGAAATTTTGAAGCTTAAGTCGATCAACGCCGACAACGTTCTGCAAATACTTAACGCAATCATTAAAAACTTTATAGAAACCACAGGTGTCAAAAGTTACAGAGCAACTCATTCTGCTTCATAAAAATCATGAGAATTTTCCTCTTAATTTCAACTTCTATCTTTGAAACTGCAAGTAGCTACGCAGTTTCACTTTTTGCATATTTCTGGCATAAAATATCAAATTTGCTTAACATCAACAACAACATCAAGAGTAAAAATTTAACATTGCTGGAATTAATTTTTCATTTTCGAAATGTTTCTGACATTTATGGCTCAATGCCATATTCTCAAAAATCTCACAAAAAATCAAAAATTTTTTCCTCAAAATCGGCCGCACGCCAACTTTCGATCAGATATGAACTTGCCATAGCAAAACTTTATCTCGTTTGTCACATATTCCAAACTATTTACATATTTAACTACTTGTCTTTGTCGTTAAAAATCCAGTGTATATTCTACATACTATTCCAATCAACTGGTGTCCACTCATTTGATCATCAGGCTAAAAGGACAGACAATATTGTGGCCTTCTTCAACAGTTTGATGGCTTATGAAAATGAAAAGAAAACAGGTAATTATTACAAATATTCGTAATTCCAAGATACTTTCTCTTAATTGCATAATATTTTGTAAATTTTTTATGTATGCAGAACGGTCAAAATCATTTTTAAAGCGAAGCTTCGTCATCAAACTGGCTATTTTATTTGTCAAGCTACTAATTTATTCGGCTATGCTATTACCACTTATTGCGGTTATATCATTCTACAAAAATCCATGCACCCCAACTTTAGTTGGATTTTTCCTCAATCCGGAGTGTCAAAAGAGTGACAGCTTTATACCAACAAACTCTTTGCTTTACGACGCTGTCCTTCCTTGGTCAATGAAGGCGACGCTAATCATGATACTCATATCAAATGTATACAACCGCACCTCAATTGTCATTCATCTTCAATACCATGCTGCAGTGAATCTGATTTTATTGCCAATCTGCATAAATCAGCATATCAAGCGGTTGAAAAACGATTGCAAAGGTTTACGAGTGGCTGCTAAACAAACTGAAAAGCAATTCGAGAAAGCATTGGAAACATTCAGCCAGTTAGAAATATTTTCTAGAGAGTACAGTAGGATGCGCCAAGAAAGCATTTTTGGTTTTCTCACATTTCTTGTTTGTGAGTCAACTGTGGTTTTATATGTGGTGATGAAAATGTTAAGCCAACTGCCTATTGTGAAAATAATTATATTTGTGGTTACCGCAGCAAACACCTGCTTTTCCATATTACTAATGAGTGGTGTAATGGCAATGTCGTATGCGGAGTCATATTCAATAATTAATATCCTTAAATCTACACATTTTGATGTTTTTGAGAAGATCTTTGAACCGAAGACGACTAAAATGTCTTGCTA
Source organism: Willowsia nigromaculata (assembly GCA_034700605.1). NCBI lineage: Eukaryota > Metazoa > Arthropoda > Collembola > Entomobryomorpha > Entomobryidae > Willowsia > Willowsia nigromaculata. The sequence goes on along the minus strand of JAQIXX010007485.1, from coordinate 2,864 downwards.
AGCTAAAAGTAAGGATGGGCGAGTCAAATTTCATTGACCAGCAGACCACACTTGTTCTGCTGAATTTTGTAATTCAGAGAACTGTGGACTTGATATTAATAAAGTAGGATGAAACATTTAAATAGTGCATTGGATTGAAAATCAATCGTATCACATTCACAATATTTTAAGAGTTTCACTTAAACCTTTACTTTACTCTAGTAACTCCATATTGTATGTTATCCCGCAGGAGCATCAAACGAAAAATAAAAAAACTTGATTTCAAATTGATTTTAATTTTACCATTGCTTTATGAATTTGCTGATAGGTATAAACATAATTCACAAACAAATAGAGCATTAATGGCAATGATTTAATTCAACTGAATTTGAGAATGATGATTTCATTTATCATTGTTTAATACGCACTCAAGATATACTTTATGTTTAAAAATCGTCATAAGATTCTTAAAATGAGTATTACAATTTTTACTCATTTGTCGCTGTCTTAAATTTTTATACACCAGTTTTGTAGTCATCTTGAAATTTCGCTGTAAATCGTGTTGAAAATGTGAGAAACAAATAATATGTGACTAGTCAATTTCACACGAAAGTATTCATAAGAAAACTTGGGGAATTTGGATGATACAGTGGGAACGATGAATGCCACGCAAATTATTACTTATATTAATATTTAGACTACACCCGGGCCTGCCATTTAACTTCAACTTCACTTTAGTTAAGTTATTATTTTTTATTGCATATTTCACAATATTACATAGTATTTGGCTGACGTGTATACCAATTTAAGAAATATCGGTTCATGATTCCAAAAGCATGTAGGTAATGAGTACAATGTGCTTGAGACTACGTACTACATCTGTGCATTAAATCGGTATTTTGCTATTTGGTTATTTATAGCGACGTGGATGAGTTTTACTTTGCGAATATTTCGCAACATAAACAAAGCGTTACGAGTATGATTTGTGGAAAGTTGTATTTCTGACTTTATGTGTCGACTGAAAAAAATTGCCACGCATATTGCCACGCCAGTACTAGCTTGAGTACCATTTCATAAGTAATAATCATGAAAGATCACAAGTACAATTTTCGTCAATGCTTTTTTAACAGTCAAGGCATTCATTCATTCCCTCTAGCTGTAAATTACCACAAGAAGTCATAATGAACACAGCTTTTTATTAAAGAAGCTAATGAGATATACTTTCTGCATAACCTACCATTCAGAAAGCTTATTCTTTTAGGATTGTTAAGAATCAGAAGTTTGGTGCTGTTCAGTCATAAATAACTACTTCATTTGGACTATGATGAGTTGTTTTTAGTCAAGAATAATTTATTTTTGTTCGTTCTTTAGTACACAACAGTATTTAGACATCATCAAAAAGTCGAATTGACTAAACGCAAAAGAAATTGTCCAACTCATGTTTGAGCAGCCCCACAAAAATTGGTCAAATAAAAACTGCATGGCACTTCATTGAACAATATAACATATATATAATATATTTCATAACAAATTTTGTGCATACAAAGTTGTGCAGATTTGCTAATCAATAAATCCAGTTTACTGGATAAGGATAATATTTAAGAATAATATTGAACATTGTGTTAACACGCAACTAAATTAATGTGCTTATTCTAAATCTATTAGAAATTCAATTTGCTATCTGCAGTTTTGTTAATTTGACATATTCAGTGGCTTCAGTAATTAAATATTGAAATATGGATTTAGAAACTTATGCTATTTGTTTTATGTAAATATGTGAAGCAACTTGATAAGATTGAATCTTGTCGGAATTAAAGTTTGAGAATATACTCTTTGACAGAAATAAGATTCTGTCTCCTAAAGCATTTTTTGATTATTACTTTCCTTGTTTTGACTAAATTCAGTACCATTTTCCTAGTGATAATTATGAAAGCTTATAAATTTTTGTACTGTTCAGGTTTACAGTTATGCGAGTATTTCCTCAAAATGCCAATGTTTTTTAAGCGTAAAGAAATTCCTTCAATCCCTCTAGCTGTAAAGTACCACAACGGTGATAATAACAACAACTTTTTATTAAGGAAGCTAATGAGATATAGTTTCCGGAAACCCTGTCATTCAGAAAATCTATTATCTTAGAATTGCCAAGGATCAACAGTATGGTGCTGTTCAGGTAGTTTTCATAATTTTTAATGATGACTGGTTTTGTGTAAAAGTTAACTCATTTCTTTTAATTCTGTAGTACCCCACAAAATTTAAACATCAATTCAAAAATAGACTATACATAAAAATAGGATTTATTCATGATTGAACAGCCCCACAACAAACAGTCACGTAAGAAAATACATGGCATTTCATAGAGAGCAAAGCAGAGAATACCGTAAAAGCTACTTAAATATTTCTTCTCAGGAAAAGTTGCTTGCAGTTAATGCAGTAGTCTGCCCTGTACAAATATGCATTCTTTTTTGCAAGAAGAGTAGCTGTTTGTTTATCATTCTCATAACCTGGAAGCCTAAACCCAAAATAATATACCTATGCCTTTTATACATTTACTTCTTTACTTTATCATGACTTTGAACGAACGAAATGAGGCTGTGAAGATCTCAAATAAGCACTGTAAAGTATTTTGTCATTTGTCTGTAAAATGTGAAATGCGTGCAACATGTGCTCAAACCAACTGCATACAAAAGTGTGTAATGCGTAAAGTTGATGACAGAAATATTCACGCTTTTCGTGAATTCTCTCCGGTATTAAAAGCAGCTGTCGTGGAGTCACACCAAATCGAATTTCATTTCATCCTCCATTTTGATACCGGAAGAGCAAAAAAATGGTCGCGTCATTAACGATCTATTGTTAACGATCATCACCACATTGAGACTTTTCACTTT
>JAQIXX010007484.1:0-10761 GCA_034700605.1 Willowsia nigromaculata | reverse complement strand
CCTGTGTCGACATTGGAAAACTTGGTGGAGTCATTGCCTCGAAGAGTGCAAGAAGCAAAAAATAATGGTTTCCGAACTACTAGCTATTAGTCCACTTAATGTAAAAAGTTTCATCACTTTAGGTTATCTCTGTTCGAAATAAATTACATTTTAAAATTTTACATCAAACCGTACCAGAAACTTTATGCCCACTCTTTATAAAAAGCGAATATGCTTTACATTACATAATGTATATATAAACCCTCTTTTAATAATTTTTATGTAGCATACCTAAAACTTAATGTAATTCAAATTAATTGACTATGTAATTAGTAATTATTATGTAGTTCGTAGCCACGTTGCTTACTAAGGTCTTACAGTGAATAGATAAAATATGTGATAAGGAATCTATATCCGTCATAAAATGATTAATTAAATGATTGGTAACTTAATTTTGTAAAAACTCAACTTGCTGGGGCAAAAATATTGTTAATTCCTCAACATCTGAAACTAAATATTATTCTCAACTAAATCAACCAGATAAAATTATCAACATTTAACAATTATCGTAAATTTCCAATTACTAGCCCCCTCAAATTGACGCCGGAGTGTCTCTGGACTAAAAAAATCCCCGGCGTCTAATTGGAAATTTAAGGTATGTAGATTCTAACAGCAAGGAGTAATAAAATTTAGCTGTAGTTATTTAGGCAATTAATTTCTTGCTAATCATCGGTTACAAAAATAAATGACTTTAGTCAGCATAACAAAATGACAATAATAAATTATAGCTAGTCTTGCTCTTCCTCTGGTTGCGTGGCCACTTCCACAGAAGAACCTTCCTCCTCCTCATCCCCACCACCTCCTCCACTAATCCTCCCTGCTTCAAAGCTGTTGGAATTCATTTTTCCATTTGTTTTTATCATACCCACAGGATTTACTTTGTTTGTAACCTACCTACATATCAAAACCCAAATATACAGCAGAAAGGAACCAAAAAATAAGTAGAAACGTGATATAATCATTTTATTGAAATTGCTTTCTATTTCTGAGCAAATAGTCATATTTTTGGTATAAACACACATAAAAAAGTTATTTTCTAATGTGGATTTTGAAATTTTATGAAAATAGCTCCATCTTAAATAAACGACTTTGAAGCAACATAAGCCGAAGAATCCATGTTATATTTAATCTGCCAACACACGTAATAGGATTTTTATTGCGTAAGAAAAGAATGATATTACAAAAAGTTATTGTTTTCCATTATATATGTACATACAGCCACTTTTTTAAAATAACTTATATAATAAACCTAAAGCTTAAAAACACGTTTTTCAGTTTCGTAATGCTAAGAAATTTCAAATATTACGTAATATACAACTTGGCAACATGATCGCAGATAAATTTATGTGTAGGCGATACTTTCATATTATCCATCAAGCATAAAACTAGCTAAGCTTTTCACTTCAGGAGTACCTACAAAGAATAAGGCACACCTCGTTTTTTTTAATATTTAAGGTGACGTGTAATAGACTAAACGAATTAGTTAAGCTCTAGAAATATTTTTACACATGTGTTTCATTAAAACGATTGTTTCTAAACAATACACAGTACAGATAGGACAATCTGAGTTCAAATTTGAAGTGAATTTTATAATGTTTTGGAACCAAAAGGAGCGTGTAAACTAACGAAAGCTTCTTAACAGTTTTTAAAATGGGGCTAACTGAGGATGTCTTCAATGTTCACTTTCTCATCCAAAAATTTATTCCTCTCCCATATTTTTTCGACAAATTGCAATGGAGAATGTATGACAACCCACACAAGAAGAAATTACTTTATAGACTTCTAAGGATATATGGGCAATGTGGCACCTTTCTGTTGACAGCATTGGTTCATTATCGCTTGTGCTGGCTGTTTTTCAACTGGAAATCATACACAATTCTACATTTCAGCGAAGGCATCTTTTATTGCATTGCCTCATCCCTATGCATTTTAGGAGCCATATCTGTAATTGAAGGAGAACGACAGAATAGAAATATCCAGTTCATGGTGAACCAACGCCTAAGGCTTGTTTCCAAAAACATAAAATATGGAAGTTTCATTGACAATTTGATACCCGGGGTTATTCAGGGCTATGCATTTTTGTGCATTTTATGCGCATTTGCAATGATGGCAGTACCGTTTGTGTTAAAAATTGATCCCGTTCAAGTAGTGCTTGGAAACAGTTTAAATGCAAAGCTAACAGCATCTTTAATTTATAGTTCCATAACTGCATACGCTGGCATCAGTAATGTTTCTTTAAATTTGACACTGGCTCTAATTTTGGAAGGAATAATACCATTCTCGTCTAACTTGCACTTTAAGAAATCCAATTCAATTGAAGTCACTACTGCCGAACGGTTCACGTTGAAACAATTTTTCAAGTGTTATCAAAGCTGTAAAATCCTGCAGATCTTATGCGCTGTTTGTACTGAAGCTACAAACTTGTTTCTGTGTGTTACAATATTTGAGGGCGTACTGTTGGGAAGCTTGACATCGTACGCAACCCTAACGTTGCATCAGTATTTGAATATTTTCTTATGGTTAATGATGCCTTGGTTAGCGCAAAATGTTTATGTTATCGCTATAAGTTTCACTCAAATGGCAAATACTCCCCACCGCAATGGATTACTATTCAAACAATTTTGGAGGAGATATGTGTATGACAGAAGGATGCGAAGGGTTCTTAAAGCAGTGCCAAATATTGGGTTCAAAATTGGGCCCTATGGAACAGCGACATCAAAGCTTGGATTGGCCATTTGTGATGATATTGTGCAAAATACAGTGGATCTACTGCTGATGATAGAATGAGTGCGATTATGATTTTGATTTGTATGTGATGTGAAAATAAATGTTGTTTTGGGTAATCACGAAGAAATCGTATGTGTGGCACGGTTGCCAATACAAGCACGTATTAGTAAATAAAAGTTATTTAAGGAATAGTTACTGTCTGTATGTGTTATTTGAATGTAAATACTTTCAGCAAACATTAATATGTAGTCGAGTTCTAGCTAAGGTATCAAATTAATTGATATTTCTCTTAAATACATTAAGTTTTATAGATACTAAATTATAAAATTAATAAAAAGTTTCCAATGTACAAGGTCCGTTTATCACACGAAGAGTTTATTTGTTCTTAAATTCATTGTCCCATTTACACAGTATAAATCCTTTCCATACAAGTGTTTTTATGTGCTTTAAATTTTTTAAAAATAATAAGTAGGTTTATCGGTTATTTATTAGTACTCGAATTAAAGTTACATATTAAAGCAAATAAGCAAAGGAACAACATAATTTCCATTTTTGCGTCTGCATTAACTTATTGTTTTGCTTTCTAATATTTATGTGCTTCCTAATTGATTTTTTTTGCTAACGCTGTCTATTCAGTGCCTACTGTCTGGTAATCGCAACCGATCTCTCTGGTTCCATCTAATTATTCGGAAGTTGTGAATTTCCTAAATATACAGGCCTTTATCAGTAAACTTTCTTGAAGGTTATCTGATGCTACCCAAACCCGCTCAGCTTCCAAATTCCTAATTTACCCATGACAATATTCAACCCTTTGCTTTGGAAACATTATCTAAAATCCTAACTGCAGTAGCAATACAACGTATAACTATTATTTCGTTCAATGTTTTGGCAAGTTTGATTAGCAACAAACCAGCTTTTTATCGCATGATAGTGTATTCAGGTTTCTAGTGATGATATATGCATGAAAAGAAATCATATACATAACATGACCAGACTATATACTAGCTTCAGATTTGTAAATGTGAGTTTAGAGTGTTGTAGTGTATTGTATTCGTGAGTGAGAATGACAAACATGTTTAGATTGCCTAAAATTCATATTTTAAAGTCATATAATTTGTAATCAGTGTCGCATCTAAAATGATTCATGGTGTTGGCATGTCTTCATTATATCGTTTTATCAGCATTGCATGTAAGAATAATATTCTACTTGAATTATACTATTGTATTGAGAAATTCTTGCTCTAATTTTCATGTCCACTGATTTATTCCCTGGTGAATTGGTTGACTTGTTTTTGTGTCACTTTTAAAATTCAATCACTTCTCATCAACGAGTAGCAAATAATTAATGAAGCAACTAAAATACATATAATTGAAACAAAAGCAAACATTTTCTACCGTACATTAAAATACTTTCCAGATTCAATTATGTAAAAAGAACACATCTTTGTTAAGTTGTGCACTTAACAAAGCCACAAAATAAACATATAAAGCAACAATTTCATGACTCATCTTATGAGAAGAAATGACAACTATGTATTCCATTGTTACAACGAAAACGAGAAGCTTCTTTTCCACGAAAAGTACATTTATGATGACAATAATTGTGTATCTGTAGTAGAAAGGAAAGCCCGCGAGACTAAGACAAAAAGCACATTAAAGGAATTTCTGTTCGCAAACAATGAAAAGATTTCAATATTGAAAAGATTTGAGGAATAGTGACTCCAAGAAACCCATAGGCTACTTGTAAATACCCCTGTAAATAATTTTTTGCACAAAAGCCTCCAAAGACTGATTCACTTGAAAATGAGAATCAATGTTTCTGCGAAATCAACAAATATTTTAAGTAAATAAATAAAGCAAACGCGACCGTTTGTGTGCTGATCACAATTTGATTTTGCTCCTTCCCTTCTTGTCAGATGGAATTTTCTCGCATTCACCATAAGTGCATTTTTGCATCAATTAAGAATTTAAAAATATATTATACTATAAACCCTTATTATCAAAATATTTCTCTACATAAACAAACCAAACCTATCACAAAAACAACGATGAACGAAAAATTTCTTGAACATTTGAAGTCCTTATGGAGTCCTCCACTTTGGATTATTTTACTAATGCTGGTATATGTTATCTGTTTTGTGGTTACCTTCCACGTATTCAAACGGTATCTCATAATATATGTTGCTTCCAGAACTACTGGAAGAATTGCAGATGCGAGGAGTGCTCGGGTAAGTCAAAATAAAAACATTGGCAATAGTCTAAATACATTACTGACCATGAATTTGGCATTGAACTGGACTCTTTTCTTCCACTTTTCTAAAACTTGTCAAGTAAACAGAATAAATATTTTTTCTAGAGAGCTCAAGACTCTTCAGTTTTTGGGATCTGGGGTATTAAGAAAAAGCAGAGAGGAAACTGTTCTGGAAATGTACTAATCATTTGGAAATATCTTCAATCATGAAGAATATGGTAGTTGATGTAATTCAAATTCATTGAATATGTAATTTTTTAGTGTTCATAGTCACATTGCTTAGTAGGGAGTGAATAGATAAATTTAATGTCATAAGCAGTATTCCCCAGTAAATTATTATTGAGCTAATGAATACCGGCCCATTTGGAGACCTATAAGTTGCCGGAGTCCTTTTATTGCAAAAATATATGAAAACTGGACGATTTACTTATGTTCTTTGATTCATGAGAAGAATAATTTATTTCTAGACAAATTCTGGGAAAGAAAAAAAGTGGATTGATGAAAGCTTAATGCATTTCATGCTACAGCGAGAGAACAAAACTCTTCTTTCCCACGAACAAAATATTAATGAAAATAATAATTGTGTGTTTACAGTAAAAGTGGAAGCCTGAACCACGATAAGACCGACACCACAGAGAGTTTCCGCTCACAAACAATTGACAATATTGAAAATATTTCAGAATGAGTGTCTGTAACAAAGGGATAAGGAAATTTGTAAATAGACTTGTGTATCAAAGCCTCAAGAGAGAAATTTTTTGAAAATGTGAATTCTTGTTTCTCCGAAATAAATAAATATTTCGATAAGAAAATATTGCAAAAATGACCATTCACATTACTATTTCTTTTCGGACGAATTCTGTTTGTTGTTCTGTTCTTGGTTGAAATTTGATTTTCTTCTATTCCTACCTATTGCTCAGTACTGATCTCCTCAGATCCCCAATAAGTTCGCTTTTCCTGCAATTGTACTAATTATTTTTATGTGACCCGTACTCTCGATCTTTTACTTAAACCCAGCCACTATAAAATTAGAAAGCAACAATGAATGCAAAATTTCTTGAATATTTAAGGTCTCTATGGGGACGATGGATTTGGATAATTATAATAATTATAATATATTGTATCGTTGTTGCGGTTACCTGTTACGTTCTCAAACACTGTTTCCAATTAATATCCAGAACTACAGGAAGATTTCTAACTGCCAGGAATGCTCGGGTAATTCAGAACAACAGATTTTACGAGATTCTAAATAATTCACTGGCCATACTAATTAGCATGAAGCTACTGTCTTCAAATTCCTTAGTTTTTGCAAAACTTGGTAATAAAATAAATGATTTTTGTAGAGAGCACAAGTCCCTTCAGTATTGGAATCTGACAAATCCAGAAAAAGCAGTGAGGAAATCATTTTGGAAGTACACATTTGAAAATATCGCTTATCATCAGCTATATGGCGTAAGGAAGATGTAATCATGGACGATTATGATTATTAATTAACTATGTAAATGTTACGGTACATCCCTTCACATATTAAACAGAGTAGATAAAATTATACCACAATTCCATGATTAACAATGTTTTATTCCTTCAGTTTTCTTACTTAGGTGCATATTTTAAATTGGGGTTTTAAAATAGGTTACAAATTTTTACTTACAATTACTTGCAATATAGCTTCCGTATCTGACAAATGTTGTCATTCAGCTCACAGCTAAAAAATAGCATATTTGCAAATTCGGAACAGATTGTTATTTGTAGAATGATGGAGAGGCATAAAATTCATTAATAATGCGTTTCTACAGACGGTCCATTCTATCTACAAACTGTCAGACATAAAAATTCTTATAAATGCCTCAGGGCTACGAATTTACTACCCCTGAAGAACTCTTAAAATTTTCTAGCTCACCATAAAATAAAATGAACGTTGATCAAAGTAACGAAATCTAGTTGCCTTTCAAATTTCCCTAAAGTCGATACTTCAGGTTTTGTAGAAATTCCCATGTCAGTGGAAAGCCAGATAGGGAAGGTATATTGATGTTTATTGATTTTGTTGGTGATTTAGCTAAAAATATTTGCTGATATACCATACATATTTGTTTGATGTCATTTTTAATGATTTCATATTTTTTATCATGGGTTTTTAGAAAGTGCTTTAAACTCACTCGTAAGACCGCGTTTTTGCAGTGTCTTTGTACATTTTAATTTAATTACTAACAATTATTTTGTTCTGGGTTTTACAGATAAATGAAATGCCATACTCTAATAGTAGCAATTGGATAAAAATGAAATATATAGTATATTAGCTAAAGCAGTAAATTAAAATTTGCTTCATTTTGTCTTTAGGAAGGTTTAAGTTTCAACAACGTGGAATCAACTGCAATTTAATCCAGGTGTAAAATCAAATGAAGCGTTTGCTTTTGATCAGTGATTAATTAAGTGCATGGCCAAATATTTTCCTAAGGAAAAAGTATGAACTCTTTCCAATCACAAGATTATGTCTCTAAACACAAACAAAGCATTCACTGTTTAGTACAAAAGACTATAAAAGTAATTTGTTTTTATGTCCCTATCCACAATCCCAACATTACCTACTGGTACCGCAATATTTCTCAATGACCTAAGTACCTTCCTTAAATGTTTTGGAGATGCAGTTATGCACAACTAACCTTTCCATTCCTTCAAAATGTCGCTAGTATCATCAAATACAAAACTCACTACTTCCAATGCAACTACCGTAAATACTACTAAAAACACTGTTATTCCCGCGAAAATCAGATACAGTTCAGTATCTTAAACATCCATCCAAATATGGAAAGATCAATGGACATTATAATTAAGAAATACACTCTACCAAAAAATAGTTCTTACTGATTCTTGGAAATGGTTAAGACTTAATTATAAAAATATGTCCAACGTGAAGTAAATATCTATCATATGTATAGATGGTATACAACTGGATTGGTATTTCTAAAATACTGGTTTTATTAGTGAATTGCACTAGACTGTCCACCATTACCATTGTATTCTGTAAAACTTTTTAACAGATGAGATATCCAACTTCTTTTATCTGAAGATTTGTTTGTGGGGAGATTAAAAATGGAAAATATTGAAATCGCTTATTATGATACTATAGTTCTAAACTAATCTTTAGAATTTTTCAAAAGTCGTGGACAAATCTAAGCGAGGTCAACAATTATTAGCATAATTATTGATGAAATGCGTATTATGCTCAAACTTGTAAAATTTATTGAGCCATTTCAGAAAGACGAATGGAAACTCTAGAATAACAAAAGTTATCAAAATAAATTCTGACAATTAGGCAACTTGACTGAACTAGCATTCGAGAAAAATAAAACTATGGATTGATAAACGAGATAAGTATTTGAATTATGTGTCTAAACATACACCAAAATATTGTTTCAAATCTGCAGGCAGCTTCTCTATGAAATGTTAGAATCCAGATAGGTAGGTTTACAGCGGTTGCATAATATTTACAGTCACGTAAAAAATAAATACTCTCTTGTTCATTGAATTATCTTCCAACTTCGATAAATAAGTATAAGTTTACAAGATATATGTATGTGGGTTTTTTATTATCAAGGAGATAAATCTATTCAAGAAGTTATTAACAATTTCTTTTCAAAATAATGAAAACCGTTTCTGAAATGCCATATTTATTATACATAAAAGAACTCATGTTATGCTAAAGTACTCACATATCTCCAAAATTCGCCAAGATGCAAAATACGTTTGTTTCAAAAGAGATAAAGTGACTAAATTAAGAGATGTTTCGATAATTCCAAGAAGGAAGAAAATTACCACCTTTAGTTAATTCCTTGAGCAAATATCAGTCGCAAATTTAACTCCTATTAAAAACCATTGCAAAATGTAATGCAAAAAGTTGGAGCCATCCAGAACTTTTGTCTCTGTCTCTTTCTATTTTCTGTATTGAAATTTGTAATCAATTGTAATTAAAACAAAAAATGCTTTCCCAACAACATGGTGCAACAACACCTATGCTTTAGAGTTTCTTGAGAGTTTTACTTAAAAACAATGGAGTTGTTTGCTTATGATCCTATATTGTTCAGTTACCATGCCTGATGCTTGAAAATGTAGTTGTGCTGAGAATAAGGCATTGAATTTTTTTCCCAGCTATTGAAATGAAAGAGATAATAGCGATAAGTAATTAGTTATCGATTAATGTTTTTAAGCGACTGGGAATGGAATAGGGCTTTATGTAAATGAGCTCATTACATGCCGATTATTGTTTGTTTGTTTTTTCTCCTTCAAATCTGTTTTCCTGTTTTTACAAATTTTTTTTGTTTTTTCGAGTTCTGTTTTTGTTATTGTGGTTTAAATTTTTGTTTAATTTGCTTTAAGTCTGTGCATACGTAGACACTAGATTGGTAACAATCCGAATGTGGACAGTTGAAATTACAATAGTTGTTAATTTTTAAAAAATCCTATGATTTCCTTATCACAGACATAAGTACATGTTATCACTGGTCACTGAGCAGTGTGTCATAAAAATAAAGTTGCTTGATGGGCAAGTGTGTCACAGCCCTCCCTGTGTTCTTAAACCCTTTCCTTCTCCTCGAACGTGTTGATTTATATTTCTGCTTACGAAAACTGTGATATCCGGTCATGGGTAATGAAACGAGAATTGGAGATTTCCACGTCAGCCTTTAGACAGGCGTAACCACAACGCTTAATGGTTTTTCTCTCAAAACAGCACTAATTTTGAGAGATATTCAATGATGGTATATTCATAAATGTGAGGCTAATAGAATAAACTTAAAGTAGCAAAAATCAACATTACTGCAGTCACAGGAAGTATGTAAGTCATAAAAACCATGGATTAGATCAAAACAGAATTCCAATCAATTCTCAAAACTACTATTTTGAAATGACGGAACATTATTAAACTATTGATGTAAACCTTCTCAACTTACGAAGATTTTTACATCCCATCACGTGAAATGAAACGATTATAGGAATAATTCACGTCAGCCACAAAGTTGCTTTAAAGCATGAACAGCTTGAAATTTTCCTTACGCTAAATATCCACAAGGACTCAAAAGAAAAATTACAAACTAGTTTTGCATTACAAGCAAAAAACATCCCGAAGCTATTCCCGACATAATCAAGTGCTAGGCATTTATAAGCTTAAAAAGAACAAAAGTTGGTTGAGTCAGTGGGAGACAAATGTGTAGGAGCTAATACAAGTTCATAAGTTTTTGTGACAATTATTGTTTGTTGTTTATCGTACACTCGAGCATTATATATCAGCATGCAGTGGATTTATCTGATAAATTTATTTTTTGTTGCCCATTCGCTCCAGCACAATGATACCGAACTTAAAATTGAGACAATTGGGCATAGCGTAAATTTATTTTTGGAAACTTTGTCAAATTCTGATGATGGCTACGAAGTGTACTTACACTTTTCTATAGTGCAGTAGTGTGAAATACGCCACATCAGTACGTCACTTAGATACATAATATGCAATCAAGCAATTAAATACGTTTTACGTCCTAAACATTTGATCAAATTTGTTCACCCGTTTTCGATCGTCATTGCTGGTTACGATACGTTGAGTATTAATCCCTGGGATCCATTCTATGCCATCAGTATGCACATTACAACGCTGACCATGGTTCTAACTCTCCAAACGAAAGAAGTGGAACCAAGATATGTTAGTAAAGGACAAATGGAACGGAGAAATTTCCCTGCATTGAAAGTTGTGCTTTATG
>JAQIXX010007483.1:0-10762 GCA_034700605.1 Willowsia nigromaculata | reverse complement strand
GAATAATAAAGAACATTATTGATAATACGAAAAGGTGGTTTGTTTTTATCGGGCAAAGTGTTGGTATATAAATAGATAGGCCCAAAGTACGAATCATCTAACTGTGCTTTATGAAATGCATGTCTATAATCCGCAGGTTCTAAAGTAAAAACAGCTTCAGAATTAGGAGCGAGCAATTCCTGCATGGTAGTCTGTCCGTCTTTGATAAGGTTGGGATTATCTAAAGGAACGAGACGTGACATACAATCCGCTGGTTTATGTAAATTCCCCTTGACGTAATGAATAGTAAAATCACAATCCATAAGAGAAGTGACCCAACGAGCAAGTCGAGCATTACGAGGCACTGACATTTTCAAGAGGGAACATAAACTATGATGATCGACAAGCAGCTTGACGTTATTAGCATAGGTGTAAGGACGCCATAAATTAATGGCCCAGATAGATGCAAGAGCTTCTTTGTGAGTAACGGAATAATTACGTTTGGCACCATTCAAAACACGAAAAGCATATGCTAAAACACGCGGACGGTTCTCGTTATCGCGCTGCATAAGAACGGCACCTAATGAATACAGGGAAGCATCTGCAGCAATTTCAACTGGCTTAGAAGGATCGTATTGAGTAAGAATAGGGGGAGGCATTGAGTATTGAGATGATTCTTTAAAGTAAGAAAAGAATCCTCACATTCCTTAGTCCATATGAAAGGAGTGTCCTCTTTAGTAAGCTCATTTAAAGGACGTACGATCTCACTAAAAAATTTTACAAAACGACGATAAAAGGAGCACATACCTAAAAAGGATTTTACACGCTTAACGTTATAAGGTCGCGGCATTTGAAGAATGGCTGCAACATTATCAGGATTGGGTTTTATACCATCACGATTTACAACATACCCCAACATGACAACCTCATAAAAGGCAAATCTGCATTTAGAAGCACGCAAAGTTAAAGTGACAGAGCGTAAGCGCTTAAACAAGTTTCGTAAAGATAATAGATGATCAGAAAAAGTCTTGGAATATAGGATTATATCATCAATATAGATATATAAACCTTTATATAAAAGATCATCAAATAGAAATTTCATTAAACGAACAAAAACAGCGGGACTACTTTTCAAACCAAAAGGCAATCGTAAATATTCATAGTGATCATTGTGAGTAGAGAATGCTGTTTTAGGAATGCTAGCCTCATCCAATTCGAGTTGATGAAACCCCGAGGCAATATCACAGATAGAGAAATATCTGCAATCTTTCATGATCTGAAAGATCTCTTGAATGCCAGGCAAAGGAAATTTATCCTCAGGTATAATTTTATTCAATCCAACGTATGACACACATAAGCGAGGACGTGTAGGATCGTCCTTACGCTTGACTAATAGAACTGATGCACTCCAACTTGAATTGGAGCGACGAATAATATTCATTTCTAATAGTTTTTTAACTTCAGTATCAATGGCCAACTTTTCTTTCATTGAATGTTTAAAAGGCTTTATCTGTATGGGAGGATGATCACCAGTGTGAATGTTAATTTTCTTGCCTAACGGATAGGGACCTGAATAGCAACCTAAATCTGTGGAGGTGAAGCTGAAGACATCTCCATATGAACGTAAAAGAGAATGTAACTGTGACCGTTCTTCCTCAGATAAGGAGGTATTGATATGCAGAGAAGAGAGTTCATCGTCACTAAGAGAGCGAGGCGGTCGGACAGTGGAAGAAGATGATGGAACAATAGGAGTAGAATGTTGTTGGGTGGTGAAGTTATTAACCTCATATATTTCGTTCACAGGGTGAAGTGAACCAATGCATGTGTTTTTATGCAACTTAACATTGCCAGCTGTAGAATTTAAAATGGGCAAGTGACTAAAGCCGTGAGGCAATAATATAGAAGGAGCAATACAAAAATGCTGGTGAGTAAGAAGGTTAGATAGTTCAAAAATATAAAGTTCTTCTGTAGCTTTATGTTGATCATACTGAATCGTGGCATTAGTATATTGGTGAGGAGACAAGATAGTATCTTGTTGTATACGGACGGGAATACCAGAGGAAGAAGTATGATTAGAAGAATGGATAGTCTTGGCTAAAGCGTGAAAAGCATCTGATTCATTTATGTACACTGGAAGAGAATATTGAAAAGGAAATGTAATGCGCAATGATACAAAGTCAATAGTAGGCTTATATTGATGTAAAAAGTCACTGCCTAATAATACAGGACGACGCATATTATCTACGACATACATAAAATGCGAAAACGCATGGTTACCTATATGGATGGGTACATGAGCACATTTAGTAATCTCTAATTTGCCTGATAAAGCAGTAAACTGCACCATACAAGGTTTAATTTTTAGATTACGTACTGAAGAAGAAATGACAGAGCACGTAGCACCACTATCTAATAAACAGATAGTTGGTGTATGATTTATGTGTAAAATAAGAAATAGAAGGGGTTTGCAAGATGCGGGGGCAATACCAGTATTTACTTCATGAACAGCCAAGGGTAGCTCTTCTATCTTGGCTTGTTTTAGTTTTCCTGTTTATATGGACAAGACCGTGCAATATGACCGTACAGATTACAGTAATAACATTGCGGCTGTGAATTGGGCCGTGACTGACCCTGTGCATTGCCGCTAAATGAACCACGACCACCTCCTTGATGGCCGCGTCTACAACGATAATGATTATTAAAATGAGTCCCTCTACGAGACTGTGCTGGGACTGGCTGGGGCACAACTATAATCTGCGAGCGTTGTGCATTATATGCATGATTTCTTCGATAAAAATTATTAAAATGACCACGGCGTCCTCTGTAATTATTATTCGAGCCACGTCCATTACGTACAAATTTATTATTATGATTCTGTGCCTGTGGAGAACGATTCTCAGCTTTAGGCGGATTATTACGATGAGCTATAGCATTCACTTCTTCTTTAATTTCATTTATTGCTTTTATGAGGGGCTCGTTATCAGACAAGTAATTTACTTCTTTTTTTCCTTACATATCCTGATACTTTTCATATTGTTCCAATTTCTTCAATACACTGGCAGTATCTGCAGGTTCCTGTAAATACACATCTTTGCCCAAAGAGGGAGGGAGACTATTACGTAGATACCTAACATTTCTTGCTTCGTCCACATTTCTGTCAAGACGATGTAGCAACCTAACTTGTGTGTAAACGTATTCGGCAGCTGAATTATATTTTTCATATTTATTCTCCTTGAGTCTACGATCTAATGATTCAGGGGTCTCTTTACCATCAAATGCAGCGAGTAAATATTTCTTAAGTAAATCCCATGTAACAGGAGGCTTGCATTTCGTGGCATCGAATAATTCTTTTTCGGCCACACCTTTAGTGCGAGCGTAGTCAGTGAAAAATGTTTTAAAGCAATCCAGTGCTGCGTCACGTAAGAATCGTGAGAGCTTTTTACATTTTTTCTCATCTGTGTCCCATGTATAATCTTCACAAGTATTTTCGTATATCTCTAAAAAGTGTCGTATGTTACCAGTACCATCATAACGTAAAGTGTCCGTAGAAGGGGGAACAATAACAGTGGTCATATTAATGGGAGGTGAAAGAGTAGCTTTAGATATAGGGGAATATATGTGTAAAGTATTGGGCCAAGGAAGTGGTAATGAAATAGACGGTGTAAAATTAGAAGTGGAGGTTTCCGAGGTTGTTGTGGTAGGAGCAAAAGAAGGAGAGGATGCAGAACGAAAAGAACGAGTAATTGGAGTGAGTGTGTGTGGGATAGGAAAGTCACTATCAATAAAAGGTGAATATACAAGATCGCAAGGTTCGTACGTGTATTCGATATGTGGTGTGTGAACGATAGGTAAAGCGATTATTTTTTCTTGGAGAAGATCAGGAGCATGTGTTTGGTCAGTGTGGGAGAGGATTATGGTTGTTTGTTCATGTACCTCTCGTCGATCTTCACCTAAAAATAAGGAGGAAAAAGAGTCAACCAGTCGGCCTAATAACCTACGTCGCTTACTAGCTGTCCTTTCTATGTCTACGGGATCTACTATCGGAGGCAATGCTACACGTCGACTACGAGTCGAGATGGGTGACGTGCGTAACGCACGCTTCGACATGTATTTACAGGATTAAAGGTAACAAGGTTAATCAGGTCTTATTATTTTATTATATGCAGGTTAGCCAGTGGAATATGTATGCACCTTATTTATTACCAGCACAGAAGCAGAGTAGAGAATGGTAGATAAAAATAAAGAAATATAGACTCCTTACCGGGTCAGAAAAGCCAGCCGTGGTGCAGAAACGAAGACGTGCCTCCAAAAATGTTATGTCGATGATAAAATAAAAGTAACCACAGGAACAAACGATGAAACTCTACTGATTTTATTAAGGGCTTGTGGACCCTTTTTATAGTACGGTAATTGAAGGTTAACAAAATAAGAAAGGTAGAGATGATCATGAGCTGAACTCATGATGATGTATAGTAATAAATTAGAAATTCATGCAAGGTAATCTGCCTAACTAATATAAATATAAAAAGAGTATATAAATATATAATAATAGTAGTATTAATAATATGATGTGATGCCCCTCACAACACTTACTATGGATTAGCTTTAATTCAGCTTTAATGTCAAATTATTAAAAATTTTACCAATATTTAAATCGTTTAATGCAACAGAGTATATTGCCCAATTTTTGCCCAGTTCCAAAAATATGTTTGAAGTTCATCGAATGTTTAGGTTTTCAAATGGCCTCGAATGGCCGCTAGGTAAAATTTCATTTTTAAACCACATCTTAACCCATGTGCGTAGTTAAAAATAGTCATTTATGGAGCTTTGTTTTTGTGAGAGGGTCTATTTAAGTGGAGGTTATACCATTGACCGTAGTTTTTATGCTGATACATTGTGGTGTAATTAGCATTGTAGCAAAAAATCAATGTGAGTTCAGAGCCACCCTTTTACATTCCGTGTTACAGTTTATTCATGCAGCCAACGTAGTACTACAAATATTTAACATATTTATTGGGACTTGAATAATAACCGGAACCTCTTGCGTTTATTTTCAAGGTATTTGATTCCCTTTTTGGCGTCCAAGCCTTCCAAATATACCCACAAATAACTGCCTCCAACCCTTTAGGAAACTCCCTTGAACTTGTGTTATATATAAAAAATTTGCACGCAAATAAAGATTTCAGAGAAACAATGTCAGGCTGAAAAAATAATAGTCATTATGATATTAGACATTAAATTTTATTCAGGAAATTAATTGGCCCTAAAAGATCATAGTTTTACATATTATGTCAGCGAGGTACTCATTTACAAAGAGGATATATTTTATCGATGGGGTCTCCTTCCATAAGGGGCCCTAACTCGATTGGTTTTTGAGGGTGAGTTCCTCCCGGAATCGCTCGAATTACAATAGGCATCAATTGCGGGAGGTCACCTGGCATCGCATTGGCCTCACTTTCACACTCGACATCTCGGCAGAGAATAACCAATGCCGCTACGCGGGGATGTGGGTCACCAACAATGGCGAAATCCTTTATACTAATAAGCTGAGCTGGAATTAAATACTCATCAGGCCACGGGTACGGTATACATTCCAACAAAGTTAACTCTTTGTCTTTCACAATAAGTGGCCTGTAGCAAAAGTCATGTCCAAATGCATAATGGAGTAGCCATATATCAATTATGGGGCATCCCCTGCTGTTGGAGTATCTAACCGGAAATGAAACGTCTATAAAAAAGTCATACGGGATTTTTGATGATAAACCTAGGTATAAGCCACCATCCTCCTTTACAATAGCATTTATCGGTAATGCAGTTGAAGGTCCGGGCACGCAAAGCGCAGCTGAAAAAAAACCAAAATCCAGAAATGCAGTGACTAGGGGATTCTCGCCAAAGTTAGAGCAGTTACTTTCCGTTGTAACTGCCCACTGGAGGTTCCCACATTCGGTTTTAAGAGGGCCTGCAGAGTGCTTTAAGTCAAAAAAGCACGCACCTAAACATCTGTAAGAAAATAATTTTTTTAATACTGTTTACCCTGAAATTTTTCAAAACAAAAACTACTTACGCATGCAAAGCTTGTTCTATCGTAGTAATATTTTCCATGAAGATTTGTCTTTCTGGTCGCTGACTCCCTCTGAATTTACTCCCACCGCAGTAAGAAAACATAAATTGGAGGCTCATAATTAAAAAGAAACTGTGCGTTAAAGCAGACATGATAAACACTAGCTGATTCTATTCCTGAAATAACTTATTTTCTTTTTTTATTTCAGCTTTAGAGAAGCTCTACTACTGCTTCAGGGAAGGATTTGGTACTAAAACCTTTCTTGTGGAAGTGTTTACGACTATTTGCTTTTTCCAAGAAACTTTAAATGAAATTAACAGAGAGATATTTTATTTTATTCTTTTAAGGAGAATAAACTTGCTCTTTCAGGCATTTGCATATAGAGCTAAAAAATTGCCATACTTGTTCGTTTAAGGTTGATTCCTGGTATAAACTAAAGTAACAAAATATATACGTTAGATGTCTGTAATATATCCGTGTATAATTGACATCGAATAATATATATATTGATACGTCGTTTTTCTTCATAACACATCATATGTTTAATTTTTATGAATGCGTTTACTTTAGAACATGATAACTATTTAACAGCTACATACGAGCATAAAAATATGTAATCATTTTAAATGCGTATTTCTTCATAACATCAAAACTCATAATAACAATATTAACCTATATGAATTCATTTATATTTTATCAAGATTTGACTTTTCAATTAATAAGATGTCTTTATGTTGAAAGATAATTTGCCCCTGTGACCGAAAATTGTGTTGAGTTAGTAATAATCATCTTAGTTTAATTACTTTCAAATCAAAACACCATGACATAAAAATTCATTTGTATTGCAAAAAGTGTTTTAATAAGCATTTATTCGTTTTGTTGTCAATGTCGATTTAAGTCTATTCCTCTTTTATAATGTGTATAAATCATTCAATCTGCTTAACAAGTTTGTTAGACAACGGGAGACCAATTTCTTATTCCAGGCGTTTCCACTGAATGTGTGTAAATGTATCACAAATGCATGGGTTGGTTGCAAGTCTTTTTCTGTTTTCTTCGCCAACTAGGTATAACAAATGAGCGACTTCCTCTTCATCTAGCCCATACTTCCTACCGAGTTCTTTCAAGTTTCATCTGTACTAGCGATTCCTCCGAAATGACTGTAATGTTAGGAGCTACCATGCCTGATTCAATCTTTTTGCATATTTTATCTGGTTTTTAGTTAACATTCACAATGTTTTCAGTATTTGTTGGAATACTGACACCGTCGTTTGCATTATCTGCCAGTTTGTTCCGTGTGTCCATTCCAGAAGTTTCTGACGGGTTTTCAGCGTTTCGTCTACCACCTTAGCGATTGCTGTTATTTATCACTTATAGCCATTCCTAACGTTGCATTTTTTGTCAATTTTATGGTCTTTTCAATTTTGATGCAGTAAATATCTCTGATTAAGGATTTGCCTGTGATGTTTTTTGCCCCTATCAGGAAACTTTCCAGAAAGTTCCATATCATCTACTTTTTGGGCTGAGTGAAGTATTTGGATATTTTTCTGGACTACGGTTCGATTATCAGTTATCGAAAGTTTTTCACCAAAATATTTTAGACGATGACAATTTTTTAAAACCAAGGAACTGTCTCACTTAGTAGCCAGCGACACAATAACAACAGTATGGTTAGGTTTAATCAGCCGATCTGCTCCACACTCTTGCATAGTTATGTTCATGGCATCTTAGCACAAACAGACAGACTCCTCCATAACACAAAACACGATTTTGTTGCACGATTTTGTCGGAGAAAAGTATTTGAGATTACAGTTAAGGCTTCACCTGATATAAAACTTTTCACTATTAACATAATATGAGTATCAAACCATTCAGACTTTAATACGTTATAAGTCACACTTTTCATACCAATTAAAAATCCACCTTTGTGTATACTTTTAACTTTTTCTTTGATAGCATTAGCGCTAATAAATTGTAGTTTTGCTGAGGTTTTATACCAGTTCAACAAATTTTAATTGTTAAGTATCGTCCATGTTTCAGAATAGCAGAATATATTTATGTTACTATTAAGACTATACTTGATTTTATCATAATAATCTTGTAATTAGTCCATCGACAATCCAGTACATTATTTTACATTTGGTTGTTCACGACGTGCATGATAACTTAATTCCCATTGTCTAACGAGGCTCAATTCTAGCAGGTCCTTGTTAGGAACATGGGTTGCGCCGTCAACAATTACTGTTGACTTTTTCCAGAGTCTTGACTGTTTTGAAAGCTGAAGAATTATTGTTGGCAAATTTTCGTAGTATTCCTTTTCGCCTCTTATCGTTTCTATGGATATCTTCATTTATGTAATGAGGGTGGCCCAATTCTCTCCTCCTTAAATATGACGATCGTCTGGATTTCTATACCTGATCTTAACCAGTCTCGGCTGACGAGAAATTTTAACCTTAAGCGTAAATGCCGAAAGAGTAGCGGGAATAATATTTGGCTTGTTTTGAAATAATTTTTCCACTGGCTGCTTTAAGATTTGTGGCGTCTCATTTCGAACTTCCTTGACTCCAGCTATGATTAGGTTTGCTATGGTAACCACTCGGTAAAGTTGTTCCTTCTCCTATTTATGATCTGTCAGCCTGGTCTCCATTTCCTCAACTTTAGCCTACCGACTTTTATATCTCATTGGTTTTTGGTTATGTCGCTTTCACGTTTTGAATCACTTTCCGTTCGACCCAGGCGATTGTGGGGACGAACTTCCGTGTGATTTTATCAGTGCTTATTATTTCGACATTCTCCTTGTCGTCATTTTGTTCAGGCGTTACATCCAGGTCGATATTTAATTCGTCTTGGCTCGTCCGCCATGGTGGAATTAAAAGTTGAGATTCAACAGCAAGTACTTGCCCATTCCCAAGTAGGAAATTATAATAGAAAAAAGATCTGAGTCACCTGGGATGGTGCCCTGTACCATACAGAGCTTGTAATATACAGGCAGCGACCGATGACGTCGAAACCACAAGATTTTCCCATGAAGTGTGTGCAGGCGTTTTTAAGTACTCAATATTTTATTAATGTTTATTTATGTAGACTATAAGGCAGCTCATATTTTTAATTTAGCAGCGTATTTAATTATTTGGAAAAAATATTCAAAACTCAAACTTGTTAATTCTATTGGTCATCACAGTACCCCTCTCCAAATGATTTGAATCGCCACCAAACGTTGCTTTGGCGTTACCGGAGTAGAATTCGCTCATGCTACGCATGAGAAAAATTTGGTTTGGACCCTTCACTTGTGCAGTGTACAGAGCAATCCGTTTGGAGTTGGTTTTATCCCTTGTACCAATCTTGGGTAACGGCAACCTCTTCCACACTAGATTGGGGCAGCGTGAAACTTTTTGCTGGGATAAAGCAGATTGCAGGGATCTTTAATCCACTCACCAGTGATGCTCATACCACCGGTAGTACTACCGTGGTGGAGGAATACAACACCACTTACCAACACAATCGGTGGGATTTTGGTGGGGTGCCAGTGGTCATAAAATGTGGAGTTTTATTGGTGGTCGGTGGGCGGTAGTCGCCAAATTTCTTTTGGTATTTTTTTGTATTTTCAAAATTTTTTGCTCCCGAGGGCGGCAGCGGCTCTTGAAATGAACTTACGATATGGCCCTAAATCCAAATCTAAAATTTTGGGGGGCTTAGAAACAACTTTTTTGGATCGAGTTGGTTTCACCTACATTTCCTCTTATGATCTTTTTTTAATTTTAAACGTTTTATTTATTGTCGTGAAATGTTTGAAAACCAAAAATTTTAAAATATGTTATTTTCGTCATTGCACAGCAACATTTCTTAACATACATTTAAATTTATCTTTAATTTCATCTTCCTTTATGTAATTTTTATTGTGTTTCGAATTTCCACAGTGGGAGAATGACAGCAAATGTACTGTTTATGTGTGATGGCTCGAGTAATATCTGTTTGTATTATGAATGTAACAGACCGCTCGACAGCAAATAAGAGCCCGTGGTCTGTTGTGACTGGTCTTTGGCAGTTGGCTACTTTTCCTTGCCTTCTCCGCTCACCAAAGAGCGCACACTCCACCTCTACTTTTCATTCTCACTCTACTCTTGCAAGTACGATAGTATAAGAAATTGTTGATAATTCCCGTCTTTGTTTATTGCAGATTTTTGAAACTCAACAAATTGATCATTTTGATCGTTATTAAGGTAACTCTCATTTTAGTTTATAATTCCTAAAATTCAGAAATAAATTGATGGCAGTCATCCTAGTTTTCCCCTCGTGATCCCGTGATCCGAATCTACAATTAATCTTCTGAGCGAAGTTTTATGTTTGTTTTAAGTTTTCTTCTTGTGAGTAAATGCTAAGTTCCCCATTGCTGATAACTCGCAGTCACCCCGGAAACGGTCAGCTAGAGTAGGCAAATTTTGTATACACGATATGTAGGGTTGACACCGACGATATCTAGTGTAGTAATGATGTCAGCCTAATATTTCATGAAACTATGAATTTTATAAAAAAAATCGGCACTCAGATGCATTTAATTTGATGTAAAGAGTCAGAAGCGAGTTTCAAGTTGCCCAAGTGGTGTAATATTTCATAGGATTTTATCAAATGCATTTCTAAACAGGTTGCTTTACGGACGTCGTTCCTGCTTTTTCATGTTTAATGTTACGTATTATCCGGCCCAACAATACTCATCTTAAATTTAGT
>JAQIXX010007482.1:0-10764 GCA_034700605.1 Willowsia nigromaculata | reverse complement strand
AAAAATGCCAATTCGATGGCAAAAAAATCGCTTGCCGAGGTACAATTTTTATTTTCGATGGCAGATAATCCTCTTCCTTATTGGTTTCGTTTTGATCAAAATCTTGGATTTTATAAATTTTGTCCACTAACTGTGTACAAATTGATAACTGAAGCTACAATAAAGTACAAACTACATCACAGTAATTTTCCAGCAGATTGGCATACAATTGTTTTTACAGTGAGTTATCTATCACTTGTGGAAATCACACAGATATTTAAAATTTATTCAACGACAAATAACTGCTACATAGTGTTACATAAAGTCTACATATATTCCGAATATATGATTACGAATTGCAAATAAATATTTTTACAGTTCTGACATTAGTTGAATGAACAAAAGCCGAAGATTTCTTGCAAACTCTAATTGATAAAGTAGGTATTGACATGTATGGAAAATCAGCAATGTATCATTAGATTCAGTTGCAATACAACGGAGCTAATAAAAATTCATTCCTGCACTGATCTTTACCTCATTTTTTAAATTCCCTTTAAACGGTCTACTTTATCTGTATGTATTTTTGTTGAAACAAATTTCATAGAATTCTGTTTGATCGTGCGTCATATTGTTTGTGTGTGTGAGTGTTGTGCGGATTTGAAGATGTTGTCAATTTTTGAGATTATATAGCGGTTTTTTGAGCAGTGTGGCGTCGGGTTTAGAAATGCCAGCTTGAGAAGGATGGAATGGGGAATGTTAGTAGCCTACGTTAGGTCTCAAAAATAGCTTGAATTTATTCAAAGGAGAAAAAGGTAAAAATTAAAATAAAAGATAGCTTAGCTTACTCATGTAGCAGAGTGAGTAGCCGTGACTTACTCTTACAAATGGCAAAAGAGAAGTGAAGTTAGATTATACAGATACAAAAAATGAGAAGCGTAGTGACTTCTGGAAACACGAGGTTATTTAGGTTACAGGTGTACAAAGGTTCATGAACATTGAATATGGTATTAAATTCTACAGATTAACATAAGTCAGCAGAGTCAAAATATTTTAAGACAGAATTTTTATGTAGTTTTATCAGTTCATTACTTTAATTTGCATAAAACCATTTCATTAGGCACATTTTACATATTAAAACATTTCAATATTGTACTTCGCGTACAAACAGTTTGACTAATTTTGCAAATGAATTCACATGGTGAATGAAGTTAGAATACAGTACAATGGATTTCAGATTTACATATTTTTTAGCTTTAAACTGAAAACAACATTGTTGTGATTCAGATTTTGTAACACATGAGACAAAGTGTAGACGGTTGACGCTGCTCAAGATAAATCTTAAGTGCAGCTAGGCGCAAATTAGTAGAAATTCTCGAAAATCTATGTCCGATTCACACTAGTTATTTACAATCCTTAAAAGAATTTTCCTCGATCGAATATGCAATTAAATCATTTATCATTGATTTATTGCTTCTACAGAACACTCCAAACAGCACCTTAAATTCCACTGTATGTTAAATTGTAGTAAAAGTAGACAAAACTCCGATATATACGTCAGAAAAGCATCCAAAACTGGTTTCATTCCGTCATAACAAGCAGAATATTCCAGAGCATGTATTAATGAATTTGATTATTCAGCAAGAAATTTTTTAAGATGTTACGAGAGAAAATTCATTCTGCTTCAAGGTAGTGATAAATTTTAGACAATATGAGGTTAAAGAGATTTTATTGGTATGCTTCTTGAATAGCAAATGTACAACAAAATGCTTAATTAGTCTATAAATCTACTTCCCACTCATTTAAATTCAAAATATACCAAAACAACAATCATGGTATTGAGTACTCTAAAAGTTTGTTTAAATATGTACATGCAGATATACACCTAAAGCGCTCTCCAACTTTTATAGCCATATGAATATGATATAACCTAATTTGAAGTTGTACCGATTTACACACACACCAAAAGAATCAAACAAATCGCATTCTTCCAGGTATTTATTTTGCATTTTTTCTACTGTTAGAAGAGTTCTGACTAATCCTCGAGAAAGGCCCCTGACAAATACCATCAGACTTACCTTCCTTATAACAAACATTTTATCATAATTCGTTTTTGTTCCTTTGATTGCCAAGAACGGCGTTTCCAAGATTTCAAAATTTTCTGTCCATTAGTGTGTACATACATTGTCAGTATTAAGCCCCATATACTTGGTTTTATTGACATCCACATGACCAGCATTGACAAATTGGCTGCATTCATTTTCTATCTGTGGCGAATAACAGCGTAGTTGCTAAATATAAACACAAGAGTACTTACTGCCTGAGTTGGAATTAGAATTCGTCCATATAATTGATTTGCCAGTCTAAACATAATTTGAGCAGTCCTGTAAAATATTTGCCGAGCTTTTATATAATTTTCTGTCTATTTTGCATTTTTCCCTCGTTTAATTTGTAATTCCTTAATAACCACAGGTATGACAATAGTACCAGGGTAAAATAAAGTCACCAGAACAAAGCTTATATTGAGGTAAACAAAGCTTACTGTATATACTGGAAACACATAAATAATTGGAAAGAAATACCACCTAAACGGAAGTACATTACCAAACAGAGGAAACGCTTCTAGATTCAGCATGAAAAACGTGCATGTAACTAAATCAAGTATCATCATGCAAGCAAAAAAACCAATTGCAATGAAGTCAACAATGTGAGCATAGTTATGGCACTGGTACACTTGAGATGTAATTTTTTACTGCAAACGAGAAAAAAAGTTAAAAAATTATAACCCAGGTTATTAATAATTCGTTTCAAATAAATATTGAATTGAAATACCTTTTAAATCTTCCAAAAATTTTAAATTTGCATTTAGAGAGTGGAAAAATTCATCTGATTTGAAGAGCGACAGATATGCAGTGATAACAAAGGCAAACAGGCCCATTGTACAAGTGAATAGAAATATGACAGCGTTTAAGTCATTTTTGTTGTAATATCTGAAACTTTGAGCAATGTGAAAAAGTATCCAGATAATAGATAGCAGAATGTTCCAACGAACAATTTTGCTGTTATTCTGGTTTTTTATAGAGAAAGCTTCAACAAACTCTTTAAGGCGTGGGTTCCACGTGTACTTTATGACTCCAAGTTTAGTGAAGACAGGAATTGACACTTTTAAAATATTGTAGAAACGATTGGTGAGCATTTTAAAATCCTTGCTGGTTCACGGAATAGTGAATTATTTTGCGTAACTTGATTCCAATTCAATCTGCTAAGAAAAAATGTATTTGCAGAAAACAGTTTATCTAAACATTTGAGACAATACCACATCCAAGCAATAAAAACGAAGCCCAGATTCGCACTGAAAACACTAAAATGTATATCCTGTGGAACGCAAAAGTTTATGTGTATAATATTTATAGGTTACATGGTCTGTTCTTCTTCATATAGAGAGATTGCAAACATTCTTAACTATAATCACTTAATAAATTGTAAGTCTGGCTAAAACTATGGGTCTGAGGTTATATTTTACTTCAGTTTTTATTTTAAAAAACTAAATTAAAAATTCAGTTCAAACGTATTACACACTTTCTTAAACCGTATAGAGTAATTTGTTATTTGAAATTAAAGTTTTTAAATAACAAAACTTTGAATATTCCTCGAAATAGAACTTTAAGAAGCTGTCAACTGTTGTAGGTTTAAAAGGGGAATGTAAATTGGTAGTCAAGAATGTAGTATGCCAAATTTAAGAACAAAAGAGCACTAAATTTTCTACATATATAGCTGTAAGACTGGATAAACAGCAAATGCAAAACTTGGAGCAAATCTAAAGCTGGCATTACCCAAAAATACCAAAATCCATGGCATTTGACAAAATCAGTAAAGGCCAACATAAGACTGAAAGTCTAATAAATTTTTTTGACTGTGAATTCTTAAAACAGTTAAAAACATAACATATTACAAGAAAAGTATTTGTTGAATGAATGGCCAGATAAAGAAATAATGTTATAACTGCACTAAACCATAACCACGACTTTACGTTCAAGACTGAAAGGTCAGCCAGATGTAACATAATATGTGACGAACTTAATTTATTAGCACTGTTTAAATATTTCTAAAACTCAATTAGCACAGAAACTTACTTCAGGAGAACTGGGAATTGTAAATGTCAAACTTATATGATTTTAATAGCAAAAAAATTAATTTGGTTATACACTATTCCAAGACGGGACACAAAAAATTGTCTTTAAGCTATTATAGTTGACAAGACTTTTTTATGCAAAAGAAATTGAAAATATGTATGGAAAAGGGTTGCTAGTGTTCATATCGTAGTGTCTCGAAGCTAGACACGCTCATCTTCCGACAGCATATTCTCCTCTCCATTGTTTCTCAAGCCAATAAAATAACAATGGAGGTCCTTAGACCCAAAATCTTAAGCCGAAAAAGATTATATTTGATTTTTAAATATGCCGATACTCCGACGGTCGACAAAACAGTGTTGCTACATATTTTGCATTTGTATTCAAACGCGTACAAGTATATCAAAACAATATTACTTGATACATTTTTCTGTACTCAGCGTGATATATGATCATAAACATGATACAAAATTTTATTCGCTTGAATAAAGATATCATGGCTTGAGTGAATATTTCATGACTAAAATTGCATGGAACTAACATTCATGATACAGAAGGCAAACAGAGTGTAGCTATTGCAATTCTAAAGTATTCCAATTAGAATTTTATAAATTTAGCTTTTAATGTCGTGCACTATATAGACTTACGATTCAGTACCACACTTAATATATAGTATGTATTTTCCACAAATTTCCAAACTTGAAAACGCTACATAATGCACATTCAGTTAAAATTGCAATTTGCGACATTCCAGTGTATTCTCCGTTCCTTCAGCTCAACAATTACAGTGTACTCAGCAATATCAATTACTGCACAATTCAATGTACATCCTCTTGAATTAAATCACTTTTCATAGAATGTCAAATTATGCACGTACTTTACTTGAAACTTAAGTGACAACATCCCCGCGTGTATAAATACCCTTTGAGTTGTCGGTTGATGGGCATTTTCGGGTCTAAAATAATCTGATTTCGACTTAAAGTTTTTAATCCTAAACCTCTCTTTGTATTTTTTAATCTTTTAAGGTAATAATAGAGAGTTTAGACTTTGTCTGAGTTCGGGCAAACGGGGGATGCAACACAGTCGTTCATATTTATTTGAAAGTATCTATGCTTTTGTTTTCTTGCAATTACATACCATATTATGTATAAGCTATAAAAAGTCACTTACAAATGTCTTTGAAATCATTTTGATTTTTATTGATTTGTTAAATTTTATAATATGGTTTTAGTAAACAACTGGCTAACTAAAAGCCGGAAGTTTAGAATTAATATGAGATATGGGCTGCATCAAGCAGAAATTAAGAAAATTAAGACATCCAATCTGCAACAAGATGTTAAAAGGATTCGAATTTGCTATCAGCTGAGTTTTGTAAGAGAAATTGTCAACCTGATGAAATAAAATAGTCGTTTTGCTTTTTTCAGAATTTTTCAATGAAGCCCAGCCCCGGGAATACTTCGTTTCATGAAAATGAAAGCATTTTCATGAAAGCGGCTCATTTTGTCACACTTATACTGTTCCAAGAACAATTCTACAATTTTTACGCTTTTGTGTAATTAAATTTCATGTAGGTCATGGCAGAGCTTAGCTTCATCGTATAACTTCCCAGGAAGTTCTCAAGAAGCAGGGGTCGACTTGTGGAATGGATGGAAGTTTCTGCCCTTTAAAGTTACTTGCCAGTATCAATGTTATAGGAGAGATAAAGGTACAATTTACTGAAGAGGCCAATTGACGCGTCATTTACCATACCTGTTTAAGTCCGCTGAAATTTGAATATTTTAAGTCATAAACAGCTTGAAGGGCTAAACCGACTATGATCCCACTTATACGGTATATATGATCAGGTTTGGATTGGCGGAAACATTATTTTCCAACATTTTATGACACATGAAAAAATGCTGTGTGATGAAGCTGTACAGTATGAATATGAAATGATTGAGGTCCCCCTCTCATAAAATCCTATCATTGCCAATGTCGAAATTACGATAAGTAGATCCTGAAACTAGATAACGAGGGTTCAAAATATGTTTGGTCTAAAGTCTAGGCAGTGTGATGAATTTAGCATCTAGTTTTCGAGGATTTTCACAAATTATGCCGGAGAAACATTATGTTGGAGCCAGTTGGAATACATTCGAATAGGTTGCTTTCTATGGGGCAATTTTTCTGGTAAAAGCAATTATGAAGCTTGATTGTGGGACTTTTTTAGTACTTTGAAGGCTTTGGAGAGATAAAAACAATTTAAATATTGGTTCCTGAGTCATTAGCATTTTAGAATTTCTGTAAATGAGCACAATGTTCAGAATTGTGCTTTGAATTATAATGTACTTTGTGGCTGGCTACTCAACTTTGGAAATATACAAACCCGAGTGTCATTAAAATGTAAATAACAGGTAGTAAATTTTAATTGTTGCAAAAGTTGTATTTATTATTACATGACTTTTCGAGCGTTTACTGTTGAATGAAATTATCATGCAAAAGCGGTAACATTGGAAGTAAGCAATAACGCGTAATAACTAAAATGTGTTCGTTTCCCAGAGCCAACCTCAGAAATGTTTAATATTGAGCCATGTTAATTTTTAGCATTACGGCACAATTACTCTTTGTTTTTCAGTCACTATATAATTTTGGAAATTTCCCTGTAAATTAAGTTAACAGATTTGATAAGTTCAAAAGTAGTGACATGAACTTTGCCATTTGCTGTGTAGTAAATTGTTCATTCTGGACGTTTACAAGGTCAAACCTAAAATGATTCTTCATAATAAGTTACCTTCAGTAAAGTAACTTCTTAACACTTAACAGATCAAACGAATAGTCTTCTAGGGTCTACAAAATTGATAACCTTCTTTAGACCTATCAGTTCATTAGTTTGTAAACTATTTTGAAGCAAATAAATATATATGTCTAAAGTAATACAATTTCAGACACAATAAATTTTTAAAAATAACTTTTATTCTTTTCAACCCATAAATTAACGTTATAATTTGAAGAATTTACGAATTTTGTGTTACCAGTTAATTCGTGCAATTAAAAACTGTTGTCAACATCGTAACGTTTATCCTGTCAGGTCAAGTATTCTAAGGTATATTCATATAATATTCATTTCCAAATTCGATAGCTTAATTTATGCAGCAAGCTCATAAACTTCATTTAAAAGTTTGTCGCCATAACATTAGAAAATTTTTTTTAAATTTACGTGTCTTAATACGAGTGCATAACAAAGATTTCCTAAATTATCTAATATATGAAACTTACTTTGAATGCTTATCAAACGTCAGAAGCGCACGAACTAAGCCCCGGCACATTCCACGAGCAAATACCAAAACAGTTACTTTCCGCATCACAAACATACTACCAAAGCAAATAGTTACTGGCTTGCATGATTTCGTAAACTTTTTTATAACCTTCTTGTCTTCCGAATACTCCCATGAATGTTTCTTCCATGCATTCAAATTTTTAATTCCACATGAATATAAGTATCCACCAATAGCCAGTATCAAGCCCCATACCAATGGTGCTAAACACATCCACATAAACATCATGCAAAACGATGCCATTTTCATATTATTTCCATGCCTCATAAGAATGTAACTGCTGAAAATGAAAACAAGTGTACAAATTGCTTGTGTGGGTATCAATATTTTCCCCATCAGATTATTCAGTAATATGAATATAATCTGAACACTTCTATACAAAACCGTTGGGTTTCTAGGATCATTGGTTGATCTTGCATTGGACTCAGCATTTAAGTACCCACCTCCTACCCGCAAGCTTCTAATTACTAAGGGAATAAACTCAGCACCCACATAAAATAGAGTCATTAGAACTATGCTAAAGTTGTAGTACCCGAAAGAAACTGTATATGCGGGGAAAATGTATATAAGTGGGAAGAAATACCATTTATCAGGAAGCACATTGCCAAATAAATCTATGGATTGGGGATTGCATACAAAAAATACACAACTGACAGCTTGTAGCAAGACCATAAATAAAAATATTCCTGATGCAAAGATATCAACAATCTTAGTGTGTCTCCTCTTGAATGGAATCTTATTTTGTAAACTTTTATCTGGAAAGAATAAAAAACTATTAGTTGTCACTGGCTACTATCAATACATTCGTAAAAAAATTTATTCGTCGACATCACAGATTTTTTATTAAATGTTTATTTAACGAGTATTTACCTTCAACAAAATTCATGAACGTAAGTATTGAGTTTACCAGGTGAAAAAATTCATTTGCCGAATAGATGGATAGGTATAAGGACATAGCAGAAACAAATAGGACCATAATGCATGTTGATAGGAAAATTACAGAAGTCCAATCATTTCTCAAGTAAAATTTTGAAATTTGAAAGAAATGAAACAAGGTCCATATAACTACAAGTAGTATATTTCCCTTTACACGCCTTTGGGTTCTTCGGTTTTTGTGACTTGACAAATGAACGAATATTTTTCCCTGTGGGTCCCAAGTGTATGTAGAAATTCCAAGGGTAGCAAAGCGGGGCATCACAAAATTTATTGCTCGAAATAAGCTTTCACTAAACATTTTGAATGCTAATTTTTGTAGAGACGCCTTTATTGTCCTTCAATAATGTCAAGAACAGAATGTCCTCGGCTATGAAGCAACTATTGCACAATAAAATTTTCCAGACCCAAACTCCCGTCAATGTGAAAATTTTAATAATTTGTTGCTTTCAACGATTCACGTCCGGAATTACAAGCCAACATTTTAATCAAGTCATTGTCAATTTTAAATTTCCGGTTTTAGTTCCTTTACTAAAAAACATGTTAATATAGTTCAAGGGATTTAAGTTCCAAGACAATTAGAAGAAACTCGAAATTAAGTTAATCGCAAGCAATAATTTGTGAATCAACCGTATTTTATTTAATTGCTGCACCATGTATCATTACATTTAATTTCAGTTGAATTACTTTCAATACATGTACATTTCACTATAATCGACGGATGAAAAACAAAGTTGTTAAGGTAAGCTGAACATTATAAATGGCTAGAAACTACAATTTATTCCTGATATTAAGCTTAATATTGCCGATCAAAATTTAACATATACCAACTCTGCTTGCATCGACCGGACTTACTTTATGATTTCAAAATTTTGTTTAAAATGTTTTATTCAATAACGGGCTGTAGACTGAAATATCAATTTTCTACGTTGAATTTCAAAGCTAGTTTTCCTACAGAAATTATAGTCTACTATTATATGTCCAAAAAAATTTGTTTGATAATTTAAAATTTAATGATTCAAATCGTATAAGATTAGATTCAACAGAGTCTCATAATATTTTTTAATGGATTTTGTCAAAAAATAATGGATTTTCATCATTCTTAAAACGATTTTTGCAAGCTTCCTATGAATTCAAAAATAACATGCTATTAGCATTCCAAAATAATCAAACAATCCACGAATATGTAAATACATTTAACATGGAAATAAACGAAAAAGTCATGAATTTACATGATATATGCGGATGAAATTTTCATCATTCATTAAATATTCATGTAAAAAAATACATACAATAGCTAAATAGCTATAATTTCACTATCAAAATCCTTCCTTAATCTTAAGATCCACACAAGTAATCGATATCTAGTATTTGTAATTTTTTTACAAAGTTTAAAAAGTTTTTGTTTGTACACATGTAATTATTGTACGCAATAATATTCAGACAAATCCCCATGTTTTCCAGCACAATTTACAAAACACAGCATGATTTGCTCCATAATTTAATATCACACTTCAAAAACATTTCTTTCTATTTACAAAAGCGTACCTTGGTTCAAGCAACCAATGCGTAATAAACCTTTTGATGATAAATCATCTAAATGTTTTACCATCATTACAGGGCACTATAGTATGAGCACAATATTCAGAATTAAGCCGTTGAATTACAATATGCTTTGTGGTTAGCTAGTCAACTTTGGAAATTTACAAATTCGAGTGTAATTAAAATGATGATAACAGGTAGTTAAATTTAATTTTTGTATAAGTTGTTTTTATTATTACATTGTTTTTCAAGCGTTTACTGTTGGATGAAACTATCATGCAAAAGCAGTAACATTGGAAGTAAGCAAAAACGTAAATGCTCTAACAATTCCCCTGGGGAATTATTAAAAATCGTATTTTAGGGTAGGGAATAATTGGAGATGAGTAATTATTAGAAATATACAAAATACATAGAGAGTTATCTAAATCTGGGCTCCTGGAGTGGATAATTATTAAAGATGGGGTATAATTAAAATATGGGGAATTATTAGAGCAAAACGCCTAAAAACTATAATTTAGCTTCTCCCAGAGAGATCCTAATACGAATTTATAATATTAAGTCATAGTGATTTTAGCGTTTCGGCACAATTACTGTTTATTTCAGTCACCCCCAGATGTTGAAAATTAAGCTTTTATTCAAATGCTCGGGAAGATTGTATTCTTGTAATTAAAGAAACTTTTGTAAACCATATATACTATACCGGAAATCTTCAATTATGCGCTGGGGTGTCTCAGGCCAATCGTCAATTTTTGAGCACGTAGACGCCTGGGTGTTTATTCGGGGGGGGGGGGGGGTAATTGAGGGGCGTAGGAAAGCCTTAATCCAATATTAGGTTTTTTAATCTAAATAGTTACATATTGCATGTGCGTATA
>JAQIXX010007481.1:0-10766 GCA_034700605.1 Willowsia nigromaculata | reverse complement strand
ATCTGCTTCTTGTTGACGCACAATCCCAACAGTCTGGATTGAGTCCCAACTCAAACACTTCTGGCACGGGGTGCACTGGTGCGATGCACAGCTTGTCCGGCTCGTCTGCTGGAAATCATCCTTCCGATGCTACCGGCAGACTTACAGGCAACTTTCAAGATTTTGAAGTAGATGAGGACGTATTTGTCACAGACGTTGTAGACGGTTGCAGTAATAAAAGTAGTGGCGGGGGCAGATATCATCAGCCACCGGCAACTAGACTCAGTAAACAGACACCAATTGTGTTGGACGACAGTGACAATGAAGTGCCACCAGAGTTACCAGAGAAGAGAAGAATAAACAAGCATTACACTACCATAGATCATGGTTATCTTGGAGGTGCGGATGGGGCGTTCTCCTGCTTTACGAAGCAGCAACAGCAGCAACAGTACAATGCACGGTGTCATAGCCCTTATGATAACGTGGACGAAAATGACAGTATACTCCAATGTTGGCCAGCGGGAGGTCAACCTCAACAGCAACAAGGCCAACAGCCTTTCATGACCCAGTCGGAGAGTCGAGTGACGCTAGTTGGACAAGCAGGAAATGATTCGGAGGATAGGCCACCTCTCCCTCCAAAGAAGAAGCATAGCCTGAGTAAGTCAACTGCAAAATGCTATATGGTAGGATAATATGCATAATAGGAAACTTAACATTTATTTTTGATTCTCTATCGTTTTTTAGTCGCCGCTTATGTGGAATTTATGCACAATTTTGACCTCCACTCGCAACGTCACCAGCAGCATTTTTGCAATCACTATGCGGCCGCCCGTTCGAATCACCACTTCCTAAAGGATCAAGAAGGCATATCATCGTCCGAGGAGAATCCTCATTTTCATCCCCAGCAATCTTTATCCCACCAGGGCTTTCATCGTCATTACTTAGCAGAGCGGAGTGCCACAATGTTTAACCCATGTACCGGAGAAATTCCGGGCTTTTCATCGGCCACATCCTCCTCCTCCGCGGCTGCACGATGTCTTTCTTCCTACGTCTCTGGCTCAAGTGGCGGAGGCATCAACAAAGCCGCCCTCTATTCTGCATCATATCATCACTTTTCTACATTTTCAAACTCATCGATTCCATCCGAAGAGAACAGTCCAACACATCAGCATTTTCCGCTGACCGGTTCCAGCTCTTCCACGTCTCACTCTCTGTCCGAGCATACAAGCGGGGGTGAGAATGGGGGTGGAGGTAGCAATGAAGCAAAACCACCCTTGCCACCTAAAAAATCAAGAAGTATACTTAAGGGCCTATTGGGAGATTTGAGTAAAGATTCTAGTCAAGAAACCGATACGAAAAGTATCAATGGAGGGACAAATAACCTCAATTGTAGTGGCAACGGTCACCCTTCACCCTTGTCGCCAACATCGACGGCACCACCTCAACCCCCTAATTTGCCCATAGGCAGTAATAACGGTAGCACAAATAATCACCCATCCCCGGTGAAGCAATCAACGCTAACAAGTCAAACACCAACTTCTCCTGGCTTGGCTCCGGTCCCTCAATCAGGATCTTTGAACTCTTGTGAAAGTGCTGGTGGTGCCACAGGTGGGGCAGCAGCAGTGTCAAACAATAATAATAATAATGGCAGTACGGAAGTAAGTAAAAATACGAATGGTTCTATGGGGAAAAGTCCACAGCGGAGTTTGGATGATGACAGCATTGACTTGTTCATGATTGACGCTACCCCTCTTCTAGTATTTTCAAATAAAAGTAGTACGTCTACTTCGAATACCAAATCTAGTCCTCCCACGTCTACCTCAACAGCTACAAGTAACAGTAATGCAAATACAAATAGCAACTCCAAAAGTAATGCAAATAGTAGTGAAGGTCAACAAGAAGTAAAGGGTGCTGAGCCATTGGCGCTACTTGTATACGCTGCTAGTCCAAATGTCGTCGGTAAGATGAAAGATGAATGTCTGCTAAAATGACAAAGATTCAGCGTAAATAAATCGGCATTAATATATTTATTAATCCTCTCATTCCAGATTCGAAATTTAGAGAGACATTTTTACTAACGTATCGCAACTTTCTTCGTCCGTCAGATGTGGTCCACTTGTTGTGGAAGCGTTTCAAACATTTTGAAAATAAATCGGATCGCACTTCAATGATCCATATGAGAGCTACATTAGACTTATATGTGGACGTGATCATTGGGCTCACTCCAATGGACCTCGACGACGAAATGGTGAGCCGAGTGAGGAAATGTATCTATCATCTAGTCTGTTCCGGGGAAATTCAAAGTGCTCTCAAAGCAAGGAAAGGGATTATTCACAAGTACCAAGTGAGACTGAAGATTTTGAAGCCGCAACCAGCACCTGCAACGCTGGCTGTGACGACAGAGTAAGGGGATATTCAACAATTTCAGGTAGTAAGTGCAAAGTGAACATATGAATAAAAATTTTCCTTGTTTTCAGAGCACAATCTTTGCTAAAATGGAGTGCAACTAGCATAGCCCAACAAATGACACTTTTGGATGCCGACTTGTTTCGAGAGTTGGAACCAGCCGAACTGCTTCTCTGGGCGAGGGAACAAGTTGAAGATCTCTGTCCTGCGCTGAACAATTTTACTGAACATTTCAACAAAGTTTCATACTGGTACGTATTTATAGTACTCATAAAGCATCAAGGAAAACTTAAATGAAAGATAGCAACGGATTCATTTGATTTTAAAATTTCCAGGACAAGAACAAGAGTGCTCATGTGTTCCACCTCTCGTGAGAGGAACCGTACAATGAAAAAGCTCATTGGTGTGATGCGAAAACTGCGAGAGTACAACAATTTCAACAGTTTACTGGCTGTTTTGGCTGCTCTAGACTCAGCTCCAATTAGAAGACTTGGATTTTCTAGGAGACTGACTGAAGCATTGAAACCTCATGCAGCGCTCACGGATTCTTCAGGCTCCTTCCGAACTTATCGTCAGGCACTAGCCGACTGTCACCCACCTTGTATTCCCTACATGTATGCATAATATCTATAATACTTACTTTCACCGCAGGAAAGGCAATGGGGCATTGTGATAACCTTTCTTTCTCTCCTTCTTCAGCGGACTGGTCCTTCAGGACTTGACTTTTGTGCACATCGGAAACCCTGACTTCTTGCAGGATGGCAAAGTAAATTGGGTAAAACGATTACAGCAGTGGGTAATACTGGAACCTATACGGAGGCTTCATTTATGGTAATAATTAAACCTGCTTTCTCCCAATGTCACACCTATTGCTCAAATCTAAAGTAAATGATCATTCTTTTTCTTTCTTCCTGTAGCCATTACGGATTCTCAAGAAATGATGGGCTTTTAGCATTCTTAAATAATTTTGATGAATATTTGAATGATGACGACCTTTGGCAGCTGTCAGAGTCTATAAAACCTCAAACAAAGAATAACTAGAGGAGTGACGACTACATAGAACAACCCGCAGTTTGTCTTTAGTGCTTTAAGTGTTGTTTTCCCAGTGTCCCTGTACGCCAAAAGATTTGCCAGTTGTTGTGAACTTTTTGCCATAACCGAAACTTGCAATTAATGTAATAATATGCAGACACATGAATCTCAAACGTAGTTTTACAAGACAATTTGCCACATGAAATATTCAACTTTACTACAATTAGATTTTAATTCAAAAAATATGGAAAGCAACCAGTTCCTATTTTCATCAAGCAACTATACTAATGTTAACTTTAATACAAATATGTTAACCCTCATTAAATGCAACGTTTAATCGAAAAAAAAAGAAAAGAAACTTGATGACGAGATAATTATTATTATTACCTATGCAAAAAACTTTAAATTTAAAAGAAACTCGTACTACTATTTATAATACTGAAGATAAATATAAGCAAAGTTACGATATCATGATATTTTGTGTGGCTCGTGTGTGGTGAAATGCAGCTTATTACCAAAAACGTCATATATACCGCATATCCTTTTTCTAATCAACAATCACAACAAAAAAGAGCAGCTTACTACCGTTAAAAATTAACTGTTATACTCTCTTCAATGGATTGATTTGGCTTTGATAAAAGATAATTAATCTAATTAGCATTATGTAGGACGAAACTTTGTGTATTACTTTTAACGTAACGTACAATTATTTATTGATGACATTGTTAATGCAATTAATGGTTGTGTGGGGTTGTGCAATATTATCTTATTTATTATTTATTCTGGTGAATAAAAATGATGTTTTCAATTAAATGCTTTATTGTACTTAAAATCATTTTTCTTGCTTCATGATGGACTTGCCGCACTTGTTAGGATAGGTACATAGATTTCAGAAACTGTAGTTTCACATGCAAATAATGATGTCTGGCTGGACTTCAGCTAATATTGTTCTGATCCAAATAATTCTCGTTTCAGAAACTTTTATGAAACAAAAGCAGGAAAAACTACTATAAAAGAGTTTTCAGGTAAAATAATGTACTTCAACACGAAACTCTCAACACCAATTTGCAAACATATTATGCATTAGAGTAACATCATTATTACCTGTGAATATCTAAAGTTTATTCATGACGCATCAAAAATATTTCCTTGTTTCGAATTATAGAAAATACTTCAGATATTTTTTCACATTAAATCAATTCAAAATCAGCCGATTAAATTCATAGAGACGAATCTGTGATCAGTATGATTCCAGTATTGTGTTACATTCTGTTGAAAATACACTTTGACTAACTCGTCATGATAGCTTTATTGCTGCTTCAGCTAATTTTGTGCGCATTTATAATTTTAGTGATTATTATGTCAATTTTAAATCGAAACTCGTCTAAGGGGAAAATAGGGAGCCCTTTTTCACAGTTACCTTCGTTACCTCTAATTGGCCCACTGCATCACATTTTTCTCAATAGACATGGTATATTTTAATGTTAATTCCAGTGTTATTTTTTATTTTCTCCAAATGTCCTGTTAACATTCATAATCGTGAATTGTCTCTCTCTAGATGTTGCTAGCCTCCTGATAAAATGGAGAAAGAATCATGGGACCTGCTGGCAAACGATTATATTTGGAAAAGAAATCCTAATGATACACGATCCTGATATGCTCAAGGTTAGGGGAGTTTTGCTGACTTTAAAGCAGGATCGTATGATCTTGTGTATTTCTAATAACTGATTTAAGTGTTTTCTTCAACCCAGTCACTACTCGAGTCTTGGAACCCTGGCCACTTGCAAAAATTCTCATTTATTTATGACATTTTATTTGTTGGTGCTGCAAACAATGGATTATTATCGATGCCTGCAAGACCCTGGATCAAACATAGAAAAGTTATGAACTCTTTGTTCACCTACGCAGCTTTGAAAAATTACATCGGGATTTTTGAAAAGCATGCAAATCAGTTTGTCCAAGACCTTTCAGCATGCAATAATAACCACAAAAACGTCTCATATAGCTCATGTGTTCATGTGAAGACGATGGATATAATTGCTGAGATAGCGATTGGTGTACCTATGGAAACTGTGATCGGTCGCTTGGGCTGCTTGGAGTTTCACAAGGATATGAAAGCCATAAGCGAGATAATGTCAAACAAAATCTTTGCAAAACCGTGGCAACTCCAGCCATTCATTTGGCGTTGTCATTCTGAAAGCAAAAGACTGGAGAAAAGTGTTCAAGCTGTGGAGACAGTTGTGCGTAAGGTGGGTGTAGAATCTAGCAAGAAATAAGATTTTTTCCAAACCGTAAGAATTTAATTTTTATGCACAGATTCGAGAAAAATACAAGCCAAATGAAAAGTCTAATTTTGCCCTGGACATGATGATTGACGCAAATTGGTCAGATGAAGAAATAATTTCAGAGCTGCTCACCTTGCTCGTTGCAGTATGTAAAGTTTTGCATACATTTTTGTTATAATTAGAGAGAACACTGTTTATAAGGCAAACATCAATTCATAATGTATTTAGGATTTATAAATGGTTTCAAAGGGGTTCGAAACTGTAAGCAGTAATTTCATACTGCACCTTTGGATGCTAGCTTTGGAACAAGAGCACCAAGCTGCATGTCAAAAGGAGGTGGACCAAGTTTTTGATGCTATGGAAATTTCTGGTGAAACACTGAGCATATCGTGGGTTAGCAAAATGAAATATTTGGAACGATGTGTCAAAGAAAGTTTACGGTTATTTCCAAGCACTCCCTTTGGAACTGGTAGGGAGCTGGGAAGTCCGCTTAAACTGAATAACGATACAATACTGAAACCTGGAACTGTAGTCATGTTTTCCACATATGTGTTGCATAGAGATCCAAACACATTCCCGAATCCTGAACAATTCAATCCCGACAGATTTTTGCCAGAAAACGTGAAAAACCGAAGTACTCATTCGTACCTACCTTTTTCGTCTGGACCCAGAAATTGTCTAGGTATTTCAACACTCCCATGCATAAATCATGTCATTTTGTCATGACAACAACAAAGAAGATTACAATCATGCCTTGTT
Organism: Willowsia nigromaculata; assembly: GCA_034700605.1. NCBI lineage: Eukaryota > Metazoa > Arthropoda > Collembola > Entomobryomorpha > Entomobryidae > Willowsia > Willowsia nigromaculata. Next base: position 4,305 of record JAQIXX010007481.1, on the reverse strand, counting down.
TGACTCATTAAAGGTTGGAAAATGGCATTGCTGGAATTAAGTGTGTTGACTGCGGTTATACTTCGCCACTTTCACTTGGAAACAACAGACAGGAGGGAGGACATCAGCATTTTGTTTAGCCATATTCTGTTTACATCCAGGGAACCAAATATAGTATTTCGCAGACGTCGGTGAATACAATGATGAAAGAAAGTCGAGACGATGATCATAACTATTTAAATTCAATAATCAGTTTTATTTTTCTCAAGTGAATCACATAACGATGCTGTTTAATAATAATTTTTAATTTACATAGTGCTTTTTTGTAACTCTCTAAATAAAGTTTAATCCCTTTTTAGTCAAGTATATTTGAATTTGTATAATTTTATCATAGTTTTCATGTGGCATAATACGTCTATCTATTTTAATGCCTGATCAACTTTAAAATAATATACCTACAACATTGTGGCTTGGCTATTGCGATTTTAATGGATAATGCTAAACACAATATAACACAACACAACACAATTTAAGTAAGATTTGTATGATTGAGACTACTTTCACCAAAGAGTTCAAACAAATCTTTACAATCCGTTTACCTGGCATCCTAATAAATACTTCAAACAGTGAATATATATCTGTTTTATCAACTACAGGGAAAGTTGTTTGTTGCATCATTATAGTGATATTTCTACCTTCCTACCATTTTTACAGGAAAGAAAGGTGCGTCTATTGGATAAAATTGGATTGTGGGTTATGTTCTTTTTCGCTGCAAGAAAAGCTGCAAAATTCCAAGGTAACTTCATAAGGTTGATTTATCAGGTATATCGCTACTTTTAAAATAGCAAGTGAATAAGTGGCGGTGCGAATAATGTATTCCATTTATTCTTGCGCATTTCATTACTGTGTTACGTTTTATTAGAATTGATTTGAACTCGTAATTAACCTTTAAAGAACAATTTTCTCTGTGGTCAATTGGTCAAAATTTCACTTAAGCTTTTACCGAATTCATTTGGCCTTTCCAATGTATAATTTGCAGAAACAAATTTTGTGACGAGGAAGGTTAATAGTTTGGCACACTTTTCTCCAAGATATTCAAAATGTACGAATTACGAAGTTAATTGCAAATGCGCCACAGAGCCACATAGTCCTAATAACCCCATGTTAATATAATAGATTTACTCTCATTCTCTCACGTGACCGCATTCATTGCTACATATTTTAAACTTTTGACTATAAAACCACGGTTCTTTTTCAATAAGGCTTATTATATCAGCTAATCTTTTTGCATGAACATTCACCAGCTAAATGCAGTTAGTTACAGGCATTCTTACTTAACGCCAACATTAACAAAATGCTGGAATTGTTAATTTTAAAGTCTTTGTACCAACATGCATAGTCAATTTTAATTTTAGATTATTGGTTTTGGTTTTCTTTGTACAAAAAAGTTTTAATGAACGTCTCTCTGAATGAAAGTAGGACGGTTAATTAAAAAATTCCATCCATTTTGATGCTACTCATTCGTCTATGATGAGCATAAATCCTTTTTACATGTATAACAAGAAGTAAAAATCAAATGCAAAACAAAAATTCGCACATAACCCCAGAGCAAAATATGCATGCAAAAAAGTATAGAAATAAGCAGGAATGGTAGGAACGGTTGTCAATTGTCAATATTGTTTTTATTAAATCGGATGCTTGAGTCAAAATAATAATAATTATCATTATTATGATAAAACTTAATAACATAATTATCCGTACGTATATTCAGCATAAAAATTCAGAAAACAATGAAAAAGTTGAAAAGTTCAAAAGAAAGGCAAAAAGATATTTCATGCGAAAACTGTTATACTTGCTCAGCACATCTTAATGTTAGCAGTTTTAGTTTGTTCATTCATAGGTTTTGTTTGCAATCAAATAAAGTCAAACAAATTATATTTATGAAAGAAAAAAATACTGAAAAATTATTCGTTTTTGTTTTGTAATAATTCGCTTTAAACAAAACAATAACTTCATATATATTAATGTAACATAGCTAATCACATTATTGTTAAGTAGATTGTGGACAGTAGTAACTAAAGGAATCTTTTTTTATGACTACAGCAATACAAACTTGACTTTTTCACGTAATCTTTAATAATTTTGAAGTTGTATACACATTCTGTTTCAACGATTTTACAATTGTTTTTAAGCCTATCGAATTATACTCAATTATCATTTTTAGAATTATATTTCTTTATGTTAGAGTTGAGTTGAGAAGTTTGACTCTTTTAAGCGAATTCCCCGAAGAATGTTTCTATTGCGTTTGTTTATCTCTAAAACACACAATTCGTCGATAGTAACTATGGGTTTAATTCATACGCTAATCATAATTCATAATCATATTTCAAATAGAATTTATAGGCGTTGTCGTATAATTTTAAAACGAATATTTTTAGTAGTAATCCTACTCTCCCCACCGCATATTCAATATATAATAATATTATGTAATATATCATTAATTAACTGTATATTTATTCTGTAAATATAATTTTAAATCGGTTATGGTACTCTCTCTATAAGTCGGAGCTATAATATTATGTTATGCATATATGAAATCTATTCACACATTGACTACATCCTCATCATTTGAAACTTTCCTCAGCCTGGAAACTCCAATGCTCTCAAGTCCATTCGGCTTGTTCTGGTCGTTATTTGGATCCCACCTTTTGGCTACCTGAAATCCAATCAAAATTACAGAAAAAAACTTTAATTACTGGACACTTACCTTCATTTACTAAAGAAATTATTTACAATCACATCAATAACATTTAATTTGCATTCTGCTTCTGAAAGATTAAAGATGAGCCAGAGGGCGGGGAAAATAGTTTAGTTTCAGTTGCAATATAATTAACCAAGAAGAAAGAGACAGGAAGAATCTTTATAGTTTTCGAGTTTGGAGCATGAAACTGGCTAGCGACAGAAGTTCTCTTGAAACTTTTTTGCTCAAAATTGTAATTGCATTATAAATAATCTAAGGATACTATTCTCCTCTAAATAGTTATCTAATAAATTACTACATGTTACTACGAAAATGTTTTTTTACAACAGAGATCTAATATTTTTCAAAGAATTTTACAGATCAAGTTTTGCAGTTTTTTTTGCAAATAACAAAGCGTTTCTAGCATGCATTGTGAATGAGATAGATATAGAGAGAGAGAGATTGTGCAAACGATTGATACAAATATTCAAGCAGCGATGATGATTAGCTTCTTCACATTTGTCTTCAGTAAAGCGTTATAAGGTCTCTTCTACACTTACGGGCTTATCCGTCGAGAATTTGCGGAGGGGAACTTTCCAAACCTCGTTAATCGAATTATGCTTTGTCCACTCCTGGATCGAGACTCGCGCTCGGTTGAAATCTACATAGGTATTTATTACGCATATTGTGGGGTTTGAATTAATTTTGCAACATAAAATTAACAGAAATAATATTTTGAAAAACAAATGGCAAAACATGCAAATTGCAAGCATACAAGTTTGTCCAGTTTCAATGAAAATGCAGACTGCTGAAAAATCCCACAAACCCTTAGCCACTTTGGAAATAAATTAGTTCGTACTCACATACTTAAATACAAATTAAGGTTTTCTAGGGATTGTTCAGAAGACTGTTTTCACCAGACAAATACTTGAATAAAAAACAACATGCAAAAACGACAAACGGAAAAATAAAAAAAGGTTTGTGTGATGATAAGCCATGCATGTTATAGCAAAACCGTTAAATTCAAAATTCTGTCTCTCTGATATTATTTTAGAATAGAAAATTATTGATTTTTATGTGTCGCATTCATGCAAACCTTGCTGATGCTCAATGGTCGTGCCCGTCGTCCCAGTGGACGTCACGTTCCTTGGCAGCGAATCAGCTTTCTTCTTTGGGAGCTCTTCCTGTTGTCCACTTTGTCTGGCCAAGGAAGCTGCGAGCTCCTTCACGGACCGTTTCTCTGTCCCCCATGCGGGAAGGGAGACAGGGGAGGTGGAAAACGCATCGTTGGTATTGTTTGAGGCAGGATTATTGTTGTGATGACTTTGCGAAGTGGAAGAAACTGTTGTCGCGGTAGTAGAGGAATTCACGCTATTATCTCTACCAGTGCTGATGTGGCTGTTAACATTATTGACGCCAGCTCCAAAGCCAATAACACTACCGCCACCGCCAAGACCAGCGCTTGAACTAACTAGATTACTAGACTGATTCTGGTTACTAGAGAAATTAGGAACAACAGAGGCGAGATGATTACTTGGCGAGGAGAGGTGACTGGATGTCGAGTTCACCACGGGCAGGGACATGGG
>JAQIXX010007480.1:0-10768 GCA_034700605.1 Willowsia nigromaculata | reverse complement strand
CTTGTGCTTTCCAGTACATACGAATCAGTTTGACCAACTCGTACAACATGAAAAGGACTAAGAAACAAGTAGTACATGAAATCAAACACGGGGAGAAAATAACTGTCATTTAGACTACTTTTATTTTTGGCTTTAGGAATAACATTTTGAGACCACGAATCAATTATGTATTGTTTAGTTGGAATCATGCTATGCTATTTTTTCCTTTAGTTTTAATGATAAAAGGGATTAGACTGTAAACTTTATGAAATGTAGATTAATAATTTTTTGTAATAATCTGCGAGAAGTTTGTAGATTAAAATATTACGATATTACGAATATATACCGTACCACATTACTACAATTAGTTTGATTGAAACCAATTTGCAATTGTGAAGCCCGCATTTGAGTATTTAAACAAGAAAAGTTTGCATAAATTGTCAAATTTTTTATGTACTACTTAATCATTGCATTTTTTGCTACATTCAATTACCCGAAATATATTTACAAAGACTTTATGCAAACATCCTCTACCTATAAGCCTTAATTGTTTATTTAAGTTTAAACATGCATGCATCCATCTAGAATTGCACTATTAAATGTATTGGAAACAGGTTGTTAGGATAAAGCACGAGGAAATTTCTCTCTACCAATTTCTAAACATATTATACTCTAATTTAATTCTTAAAAATGCTCAAGTAATTGGATTTTTTATGGCATTGGAGGCTTGTTTTTATGCAAATTAAATATAAACATATGAGACATTTTAGCTATATACAATTGCATAGATCCGTGTCTATAATCTCTAATTGAAATACTCATTATGTATGGAAGGAAGTTCCTTGATCTAATAATTCTAATAGTAAGAATTTATTATCGGGCATCATTGACCACAAGTATTTTGATACTTCTCATTGCATTTGGCATACTTGGTTTTCTGAAGAAACTATTATACTAATAAGATTGATGATATTCTCCCGTTTCCTTTACCACCTTTACTAAATATTTATCCAAGTAATATTTTTATGCGATATTGATATGGCATAGTAAGTATGTATTATTGCATAATAGCGTATACATCGTGAAATCCCCCTGTTAGACCCTTGCTCTTAAGTCTGGTCGGATTAAACGTGGATGACGCACGTTAGGCGTGTAAAGGGCATTCATTTGACATTGGTATTTCTATGCGAGTTTAAGGTTATGTACCGCAGATACGTTTCAAATTATTTGAATATCTTCCAAGGCAACTGCCGTTATGTGAGGTGGGGTTCCACTGGGCTTGAGTCATTGCAATTTTTTAATCTCTTCTTAAACCTATCAATAAATTAGTAAATTCTTGAGTGTTTCAGATTTCGTCAACCTTGTTTCATAAAAAAGTGAAATACATGTTCTTGATTTTTCTTATAATGCATCAATTCCTCTCAAGAAGTGGTTGATATCTGAATTAAACTTAGAAGTTCTCCGAGTTTATTTTGCTGTTTTATTTTTTATTGCTACATTAATGCATTGATATTGTTTATCGTAATCATAAAAACGTTTAAAAATTAGAACAAATATGATATGTCGTACAACATAATTTTAGTATTTAGTAGAATATGAGGTACTGAGTAAATTTACTTAGTAAATACATACTTTAATGGAATGTTTTTGAAATATCACCGAAAACTATTTATACTGACAATACAAGATATGCAAGTGTTCCCGATACATGCATAGGTACATACATTGCGTTTCATTTCGAAACAAAGTCAAAATGCTGTCTAGAAACAATACAAATATTGAATTAACAAATGATTGTGGAAATTATGTTACTGTAGTTAAAATTAAGGTATGTGCTATTGATCCCATCGAGATGTCTATAGTGAAAAAGTAACCAGTTACTACAACCAATTATCAATTCGTGTATGTTATTACATACACACTGTACAGGCTCGTAATCCAAATCATCATGCTTTCGTAGCCAAATACATAGAAAGACAGTAATTAAAAGTAAAGTGAGCAATATCTGCAATACAATTTTAAAGCTATCCCAGACCATAGTTGCTCCCAATTTGAAAAGGCTGATGGAATTAACTTTGGCCAATTTACGTATCAATTTGATTTCTTCCTCATTTAACCCTTTACCTTGGTTCATTAAACAGTATGGTTTTCCCGTTGAAAATTTTTCAAATTTTACAAATAAAATATTCTCTTCCCCAAAATTTGCTCCATTTTCAAAGACTTTTCTATCGTTACCAATAGTACCAACAGAAATTCTGAGAAGTACTCCATCACAAATTCTGGGATTGTAACCTGTTTCAAATTCATCCTCTAATGAGTACTTATGCTTGGAAATGATAAAATTTTCTAGCAAAAAGTCATGATCCAATTTAAACAGAGGCGTTTCAATAAATGTTTTATCGCTTAATATTGAAACTGTGCCCATTCTCCACTTGAGCTCGCCAACCTGAGGGAACCACAAATGAATTGAATAACAATTACACAATTGACAATCAATTTTTGCGCAATGCATGTAATTAATACAGAATTTTTGTGTAGGTACTTGCATATTATGTACATATTATTTACCTTGATAGAATCACTTTTCATTTCCATGTCCACGAAGTAATTAGCTGCAAGTTTTAAGTTGTCTCCCAAATGCAACCCTTTCCATGCAATTGTTTGGTCCATGCCATTATATGTGCAAAGTACAACGATTAAACTTCCCTTTCCATCTCTCTGTTGATCCCCTTGAAATAATAATGGTTTCCAGATACAGTGACCTGCGTCAGCCAAATCATTAACACCCCGGAAATAAATGTCTGCATAGGCTTCACTGCTGTTATTGCGGCTAGAAATGAGTAAGGCATCGTGGTTTTTGATCAAGTGGTCCTTGGCTTCCGAAATGTTGGAAGGGTTAATTTTGAATGTGCAATCGTCAAACCCCATGTCCTTACACAATGAAACCATGTTTCCACTATAGACAAAACAATTAATTAGCTACAAAACTTGTCCTGAACAAGAACCAAAGAAAATCAATATATGCATATAATTATAAAAAGAGACTCCTTACAATGGGCAGTTTCGTGCATGCTCCCTTAAGTCAATATATTGAACTTTCTTGCTACACCCATTTATTTTATACAAGCAGGGAACAGTTAGCGAATCAATTAAGGCTTCCAGTGACCGATTCTGTATTTTTCCATAACTGTATGACACCCGGCACTGTGGACATTTAGAGACTTTTGATAAGCAAGTTGTGCAAATGCTGTGCCCACTGACGCACTGAATTACTTGGGAACCATAAAATTCCAAACAAACAGGGCATTTTAACTCTTCAGGGAGCTCGACACATTCCATTTCTAAAGTTTTAAAATGTTACATCAGTGACTAAATTTTCGTAACCTCGTTTAATATTGCAATTTTAGTCTCAAGAACGGACTTGCAAAAACCAACAATCTTGCAAATACAAGTGATGTAGATATAAAGTGATCAGAGCCGGCAAAAACGTTTTGATACATTGCGAAGCGAATATTTTTGCAACATTACAAGTTACAAGACAAATGCTTAATATTTGATTTAGTGTCATGCACACATATTATGCATTATATTGTAGTAGCAAAAAATACCATACAAAAAAGCATCTTTATGCATTTTACTCATTCTGAGTCGAGATAAAACACTCGGTCTCTATGAAACCAAGAGAGTAACAGCTGAATTTCTACTATTATTTTTCATTTTATTCAGCAAACACTACCAACCTGTTCCTCCTACCTTGTTTCGTTTATGCATAATGTAGGCGGAATCAGTATAGAAAGAAACAATAAATTTTTTGGGCATGTATTTGGTATATCGTATATGAAGCGTGTGGATCACAAAAGTGGTAGTGATATATTGGAGAAGTACGCTTTGTTTACTTTAGCACTAGTATGTGAATGAGTTACCCAAAACCCAAGCATAATGTCTTCTTCGAGATGAAATTTTTGCTAATGCACAATAAATGCATGATTTGTTCTCTGAAGATTTTATGCAAGCACACTGAAATGCAAATGACATGAAAATGCATCGTGATATAGCCGTTTTTTACCAGGAGAAAAATGAAACGAAGATGTTTGGTTAGTGAAAAATGTGTTTGCTAGTTGTATGTGGAAAATGGAAGAAACAAGGCAGTCTGGATATCGGGTTAGCGTAATGCTTATACACCAAATTAGCACAGTAGAAGTCACCTTTTAATCAACCATATTCCTATAAAAACAATATTTATAATTGGTCAAATATTGCATTTTGTAAACTAATAACATTAAGAGCATAATGGGAACAGTTACGTTCATGTAACCCTAATAACTTTGAGATGATGACAATATAATGTATAACCTTTTCAACATTATTACCTAGTCCTAAGTCCCAGCTAACCCAAAATGTTACCCCTAGTTAGTAATTGAATTGATGATTCCTTAAAGGCAAAATATCGACATATAAAGCCATGTTTTAACTTGAACTTTCAAATATAATTGCTTCTTCTTTTTAAAGGGGAGTTACGGAATTTCTTAAACATGCACCACCTTTAATAAGCAAGTGTTATATTCATCAATTAATGAAATTCGTCAAAATCCAGTAAATAAATAGAAAAACATTTTAGTCCACATTGTTATGTGCATACACTGTTAATTGTAAAAGTATTTAATTTTCTGCTTTTATGATCAAAATATGATGACAGTCAAGTAAAGGATTTTGCTTCCTGTATGTACGTATTTTGTATCTGCAAGCTAATCGTAAGCTCCGTCTTTTTAATAGACAATTGATATTATACAATTTTGAACTTTGAAAACAGCCGATAATGGAAGAGCCAATATCTCTAATTCAAGTATTTTTCAATTGTTGTTTTTACACCATCTTGGTTCCATTCCGAGTAAAATGGAATCCCAAGCTGGAATGCTATACACTGAATTCCTATAAATTCCAAAAAGTATGTACTACGGGATTATGGATAAATAATAATATATTTGAATTTGCATTATACATACATTTTAAGTGATTTTATTCATTTTACGTATGTATCCAGATTGTTTGTGGCCTGTTCCACATATACATTTTGTATTTTGCATCCCAAGTTTTGAAGGTTGCATTCATTCAACTGGTAAATTTGAATTCATCGTCTAGTCTTGGGGAATTGTTTCACTTGGTGATGCGAATCAGCTCACAATGCATGTATCTTCTCTGCCTCAAATCGATGTGGTTTGATCAACAAGCTATTAATAAAGTAATCAATGCTTTCACGTTCAAAACTTTCTCAAAGCAATCGGTGAAATTGTTTCAGCTTCTGGTAACAATCTTAAGCATTCTTACAAGCTTATTTCCTATATTACCATCTTGCATATTACCTGCCAACTGATTTCTATTAATATTTTGTCTAGAGCAAAATCAGTGGCGTCATTGGCTTCGTTGTTGTCACTATGGCCCACTATCAAATGGCTCAGTATTACGGGGAACATTTGAAATTGAATGAGTACAATGATGACAAAAGTAACATTGTATATAACCCATTTGAAATTTGGTCCAAGGAAGTAAATCGTGTTTGGTACGCTTTACAAGTTAACGCCCTTTCATTTTACTCCATAAATCATTTATTTCTCTTACTACTGGCCATAAGTTTGATGGGACTTGCGTAAGAGTTACAGCAATATTTTAGTAGTGAATGTAGCATTAGCATAATTCAGGGTCTGGAGAAATTCAGATCAATGAGACAAACAGTGTCACACTTAAATCGCGTTTGGGGTACAAAGTTTTTATTTTTCTACGTAATGGTCATATGCTTCTGTGGAGAATTTCCGGATGTCGTTTTCGGATATAGAAATGATGACAGCATCATATCCTCTGGAATTTACATAGTTTTGAACAATTTGGTTTTTATCATAGCAGCTGAATTTCATGCAGTGGTATGTATATAATAGTTAATTTGTTAATTGTCAGAAGATGTGGATAAATATTAAAATATAGTATGCTTATGCTTCTCTTTACTTGATAGGTTAATCGGTCATTTTCCGATTGGTCTGAAAGTTGTATCCATAATTTTGCTCTAATTAATAGTCCGATAAATGATCCCATGATGACCGGGCGTGGCCACAAAGAGGATATTGCAATTGAAATTGGCCGTGCAATGGACATCCGTATGATGCTCATGCATGCAAAAAATGAGCTACATTCGGAACCAATCGCAGTTGCGTGCAGATTCTTTCACGTGACATATTCCTTTCTAACTTCGGTAATTAGCCATGGTAATATATATTAAGGTTTACTTTGTAGAGCAAAACTTTTCCATTGCTTTAATGTTTAACAGATGGTAAGCTTGGTTGTTACGTATGGAATCATCATTTTTCAAACACGGAGACCCAACTAATTTTTTACAGGAAACACTACCAGCCTACGGTTTAAGACAAAAATCAAGATTGTTTCATATTACAACTTGTTGTAAATGTTTGCAACAGTGAAAAGTTTCGTGTATTTAGAAAATAAAAGAGAAAGCAAGTCAACATTTACATTCAATCTAAATAAGTAATTGCACTTAGCACGCTATTCCAGAACTGACATTTGATTGATTTTCGTGTTTTGTTTACGTTTTTCTTTACTAATTTCGTATTTACCGTCAAATCATGAATATAGTTGTATTTCGATGATTCGCTTATCTCCTGCATTTGTATGTAATAACACAAGCATGAGCATTAATGTTTCGTAAACAAAAGGCAAATTATAGTATAATGATATTGATATATGATTTCGATGTCTCTTTTGGTTAAAACCAGCTTATTTTAGGAGGAAAGTTATCGGACTTTTGCTACTTTTTGATATTTAAACAAAGCATCAAAGGGAAAATTCTATCTGATGTTTGCGACAAAAGACAGAAATTGCATGTTTATTTCATATCAAGGTTTTATCCATGCTAGACGATAGCTTTTATTTGCATTTTACATATAAAGCCTTTAAGCTTTGAACTAATTACCTTCATTAATTTAAAAATAAATGCTTAGGAACTCTGTTAGAAATACATGCATATGGCATTAAGAATAAGTGACACGTTAATGAAAAAAACATACAATATTTTTAGAAGTCTTTTGTTCCTTCTATTGCCAGTGCTTTAGAACTGCTGGCACACGTAGAAAAATAAATTAAAAAACTATGAGTGCAGTAAATAAAAGACTAGCGGAATTACGAATTACATTAATAGCCCCAAAATCGAGTAAAAATGAAAGGCATTTTACAGACAAAAATGCGTATTTGGTTCCCTATTTCAACTTTCTCTTTTACATTGCATTCTTCCCATTTAAATTGGAATTCGACGAGGTGAAAAACAAATACGTGGAAAAGACTTCCAGATTTCAAAGAGTAATATTTATAAGAAGCAGATACACTCATATTGCCAAGCAATTTTAACTTTATTGTTACAATTATTTGGCTTATTTTAATGTAACAAGTTAATGTAACAAATCTAATTTCAAACTGTGTAAATATTTTTATTTATTAAGGTACTGTGCGCCTTGTCTAACACGGCTATTCTTTCGTTCATGACGTGTTGCACGACCCTTAGTCTGCTATATATTATGGGCAGTGAACCTACTAAATCAATAATGTCTTTAAACATTTTTGATGTCGCAAATTCCTTTGGTCTGTTGACAACATCAGCATTTACCGTGCACATGGCCTGGCGTCGCAAAGATCTGCTTCTTGCTGTGATTGAAAAGACACGAGTTTCTTTTGTGAGCAGCAAGAAGCTACGGTTCATTGGGGCACTGGTATCTTGAAAACTTTTCTTTCCTTCTCCGTAACTTTCATTTTAACAACCTATGTTGAAGTGGAAATATTAAGATTACTACAATGTTTGTTTAAATTCAGGTTTTCTGTTGCTGCATTTTACTCTTAATACTTATTGGAGCTACTAATTGTCTTTTGATAACACATTATGCTAATTTGGTTAACGAGTATGAACTATCAGAAAACTTTTCGGGGAATGGAACCCCTTCTTCAGTTGGAAATGGAAACCCATGGCAAATTTTTGCTAACGTTAATCGGAATAACAACAGCAGTGGTTATGTAGACTACATTTGTACACGATTTGTAAAAATTTTGCTTTTGCTATCTTACGTCTACCTTTCCACCTTTTATACAATTGTCCAAATTGCGTTCTTGGTTTTGGCTTTAACACTTCGTCAAGTTGGTGGTGAATTCATGAAAAAACTGAAAGCGGAAGGATACCTGGATGATGGAGGATTGCAGCAGGTATAAAGCATTACGTAAAGTAATAACCTCGTAAACATTTTAATATTGATTTGCGTAATTACGAATTTAGGGACTGTCCCTGTACAAGCAAATGAAGGAGTTAACTGAAAGTGTGAAAACTGTGTTTGGTAACGCATTGATTTGCTATAACATCTCAGCCGTTGCTTATCTCGCTGAAGCACCGTATATAATGCTGGGATATAGAAGTGATTTGGAAAGAGTGATCATGATTTACTCTACGCTAAGCTTAGTTGTGTGGATTTTGGCAGCAGAATTCCATCATAGTGTTGGAAATGATGTGGCAAAATGGACAGATTATCATTTTAACAGGGCAGATCTTTCAACAGATAATCGACTTATTCTTCTTAAGATTGTTGGGGAAATTTCATCTAACGAAACTGCAATCATTGCATTGTCCACTAAATGCTTTCCCGTGACCTACAAACATTTGGGCTCGGTAAGAATTTATGCAAACCAGCCAGAAACCTTAAAGTAATATGTCAATAGATGAACTTTTACTTTCGTGTTTACATATTTGTTGCAGATGCTTAGCCTTATAGTAACTTATGGAATAATTATATTTCAATTGCACCACGGCCAGTTTGCAATTGATAGCCAATGAGCATGAAAAATGAACTTTTGTAAATTATCTCACTCATCAATAACTAAGTTTGAAATAAACCATATTTGTTCTATATCCAAAAAATTGCATTTAGACCTTTGCAATGTGCAGGTAATATCGTTTGAAAATGCAAAAATAACAGTCGCATTTGTTATGCTGTTATGAAAGCGGAATCATCTTTTCCGGAATTTTACTACATTCAAGTTTTCTTAACTCAATGAATAATCAATGTTATCTCATAAAGAAACTGCCAGCAAAACAAACCATGCAGAAATGGATTGAAATTTGCTGAAAACGGTTTCAAAAATGTAAATCAGAGAGCTAGAAACAATTCCACAACTCAAGATTATAAAACTCCCTTGTATTCTTTTTAGTCCAAGTGGTTGTGGTCCCTCAACTTGATTCATTAAACCCAAGGTAATTTCTTTCAACCCATTCATTTTCCCTCCTATCTTGATGACTTCTTCCTGTCTAAAGTTTTTCCAGTCAATATCAATACTTTTCTTTACTAAACCACTGTCAAATGATCTCTTTATGTAATCATTAAAATGACTTCTAAATATTTCTCGCTTTCTTGTGATAAAGTTAAGACTTGTGAAATATGTCGTTTCCATAGACACATGGAAAGGATGGCTGCCACTTTTATCAGCAAATATAGTTCTCAAATAGAACTGCTCCATAATATCCCAATTAAAACAAGCATACTCTTCTTTGAGTTCCCTAAGAGTACAAGCAATTTCATTCTTATCTCCTTCCATTGAACGATATATCCTTTGCATTATCGGATTCCCCGAGTTTTTGAACAACTCTTCACCCAAACCTGCCCTAAATGTTACAGCACCTCCCCAGCGATAAGTTGACGTAACCAACTCTGAAAACGTCTTAGGAACAAATGTATTCCCTGGTGATATAATCAACGCTTGCATGCTACAAGTATACGCTGCACTAATTACCATTCCATAATAGAGCCAATACGCATAAGCACATTTCGAAGATAAGCTATATGGTTTAAGTGTCAGATCTTGACCAATAAAGTAGCCTGTGAGGTTCAAGCCAATTTTCGAAATTGAAACATTTCTCATAGCAACGAATAGTAGTAATGTTGTTAGAGCAATCGATAAACCCAGAAAAATCCAAACAAAAGGGTTAAGCGCAGTGAATATTACTTTCCATGAGTATAATGGGTGAGGTTTAGCTGTGGTGAAAGCTATAAATGAGTAGTCGATGGGGTTAGAAAAGTCAACAAAGTTGAAACGATCGTCCTTAGGGCTACATGAGAGACCAATGTCTGAAATATTGTAGATTACATCACCCAAGCAACCTGTCCATGTACCGTTAGGAAGAAGTATGCCTGTGGAACCTTTGGGGCTTAAATTTCCGAATGGTGGACACGGTTGCAGAATATAACTCATATTGAGCTTGGTTGCCATGGTGTTGAAAATATCAGTGTGAATGCCTCGTTTGTGACGATAGATTCCATTTTTGTATTCCATCTCGTACATGGAGAAATATTGGGTTGGTCCAGAGACTCGAATTTTATGTTGGTGAAAGTTCCGTGTGTAGTCAGGAAATGCATTGATGTACTTACTTTCGCTACTTAAATCGATCATTTTAACTTTGTCTTTTTCACAGTATATGCAATATGTCATTGCTTTTCCTGAATAAACTTTGGAGTTATGAATAGTTATGGAGATAACAAGTTTGTATCGTAACAATCTGCCAATTGCAGAGTCAAATATTTCAGTTGCAACTTGTTCCAATGTTGTAATAAATATGTAATAGTCTTCATCCCGTCTGGTAAGTGGCTTGTCGATATGAGTCACGAATGTTTCAAAATTTGTACTAACAAGGTAAGGGTCTATTTTTGATGATTCCCGAATGGCTTAAAATTTTGCACACTAACTAATTAGACCATCC